>JAOXJP010229586.1:0-10925 GCA_025762735.1 Platanus orientalis | reverse complement strand
GATTTGACTTATCAAATATTATCAGAATTTATGAAATTTTAACTGTAGAACCCTGTTACACGTAAAAAACGCCAATTGCAAATTTCAGAATTTTCTGACACTTCATAAGGGCATCTTGGTAATTTTCAGATTTTTGTCAAAAATACCCTTTTTGGGTCTTTTCTTTTATTTTCTCATCATTTTATGTTCTTTTGCATCCTAACCTCTTTTCTTAAATTTTATTCTCTAATTTCTTGGCTATTTGTGAATTTAAATTTAATTCTTGATTTATTTTGCTTCTGCATACTTTATTTTCAATTATTTGAGGCCTTGAGAATTATTCCACATCAATTTTTGGTATTTTCTCCTTCGTACTGCATCAAAATTCTGTTGCGTATGATTAATACCATTAGTGATGATCTATTAAGAGCTCAAATGATTTGGTACATGACAGAGTTGGTGTTAGAGCACCAAATTCGGGTAGAGCCATGAATTTGGGTTGTGATAGAATTGACCCTACCTAAGATACTTTATTCCCAACCATGAACTGATGGTAGCCATTCATTTCGAAATCCTTCGGTAAGTTTGATCATCCCACCAAGTAGGAGCTAGACCCTTCAATTTAGTGGCAATTAGTGGGTCTTGAGATTCCTCGTGAATGTTCTTGAATCGGAACAAATTGTCCACAGCAAAGACCAAATCAAGAAAGAAGTGTGGGTAGAACTATGCAGCAGTAAAATAAATAAAAAGTAAAAAAGAATGGATAAAAGAAGAAAAAGGATAAGAGAGAATGAGGATACGTATGAGGCAAAATCAGCCATGTGAGAGATTTGGTCTCTCTCACACTTAGCAGCACAATACATGAGAAACATAAAAGCAACATAAATACCCTCCTACTTATACTTCTACACTCACCCTCAAGATGGTGTGTAAATAGAACACATACCAATCTTGCTAACCAATGACTGAAATGTTGAACTACTCTACCCCTAAGTTAACAAGTCTGCTAGTTGCTCACCAATCTTGACAAATGAAATACAAATCTAATTAGACATGAGCTTTTTTCCTTAATTAAGTGACAATCCACCTCAATATGTTTGGTTGTGTCATGAGTACTGGATTGTGGGCTATGCTTATTGCAACTTAATTGTCACAATATAAACTCATTGGTCCTTCAACTGGAAATCCCAATTAAGACAATAACAAATTCATCCATAATAGTTGATAGACACCATAAACCATAAATCTGTATTCAGCCTTAGTACTGGAATGAGCCACCACACTTTCTTTCATGTTTCTCCATGTGACAGGATAACCTCCAAATCCAGCAAAGGTACAATATCTAGATGTTGATCTCCTATCAGAAACTAAACCTGCCCAATCGGCATTTGTATAGGCCTCACCACATACACCATCATTCTTAGTAAATAACAAGCCTTTTCCTAGACTTCCCTTTGAGATACCTAAGTGTCATGTAAACAGCTTTCATAGGAACTGTGGTATGAGCATGCTTAAATTGGCTGGTAACACTGCCAGCAACCGCTATATCTAAGCGTGTCAAGAAGAGACAAATCAATCTCCCTACCAAACGTTTTTATTTACCTACATCAAAGTCTGTTACCATCTTCTTCTTTAAACTTTTGATTAGGATCCATGGGTATTTCAAAAGGTTTACACCCTAACATTCCAATTTCGCTTAAGAGATCTGAGGTATATTTTCTTTAAGACATGAAGATACCCTTCTTAGAATGAGCCACTTCAATCCCAAGAAAATACTTAAGTTGTCCCACATCTTTAATCTCAAATTCCATGGCCAAGTGACGCTTCAACTCCCTTATTTCAACCTCATCATTTCTAGTGACAATTAATGTCATCAACATAGACAATCAAAGTTGTAACCTTGATGCCCCTTCTCTTAACAAACAATGTATGATCAGCTTGACACTAGGTATAACCACTCACTACCATAGTTGTACGAAAACGCTCAAAGCAAGATCTAGGTGACTATTTCAAGTTAGAAAGGGATTTCTTCAACTCACAAACATTTCCCTTGCCTGATGCAATCAAAATCCTGGTGATAGCTTCATGCATACTTCTTCAAGATCACCATAAAGAAAAGCATTATTCACATCAAATTGTAGTAACGGCTAACCCTGATTGACAGCCAAAAAGAAGAGTACATGGATAAAGTTTATCTTCACGATTGGAGCAAATGTTTCTTGGTAATCAACTCCATAAGTCCGGGTATATCTTTTAGCAACGTGTCTAGCTTTATACATGTCCACACTCCCATTTGGTTTCAACTTAACTATGAAAACCCATTTACATCAAACTGGTTCTTTTCCTCTAGGAAGATCCACAATGTCCCAATTTCTGTTTCTCTCTAAAGCCTACATCTCTTCTTCTATGCATCCTTTCACTCAAATTGAGATAATGCTTCAAACACACAATTGGGAGTAAAAACAGAAGACAAAGGAATGGAAAATGAAATGAGTAGAAGGAGATGAGGCACTTTAAGACACATAATTAACAATGGGGTAAATTACACAAGAACGAGCACATTTCCTCAAAGCAATAAAAAAAGTCCACATCATCTACTATGTTGGAAGAAGAACTTGAAGCATTACTTGAAACCGAAGAGATATCATGGCGAGCGATATGAGGATCTTCAATCATGAATTCTTTGAATATTCACTTGGAAACTTGAAGTCGTTGCTCTTTTTGCTCCCCCTACTCCCCCTAACTATCAAGAGCCTCTTTCGAAGTACCCTGATCAAAAAAAAAAACAAAGGCACTAGTAGAGGAGTGGAATTCTCTTCATTACCAACATGAACATACTCCCCCAAAGAGAAGACTTCCTAAAGGAGAAAAATGGGACAGTCTCGTGAAAAATAACACCCATGGAAACAAATCTCTTGCGAATGAGAGGATGATAACATTTATACCATTTTTTGCTAGGAAAATAACCCAAGAAAATACAATTCACTGATCAAGTTTCAACCTTGAGGATTTGTCAACATGCACAAAACAGATGCATTTAAAAACTTTAGGAGCAATATGAAAAAGTGTGGTAGTAAGAGAGACAACCTCAATAAGAGATGTATAACCCAAGACACTACTAAGGAGACAATTCATAAGAAAAACTGCACTTTGAAATGCATTAGACAAAAAGTTTTTGGAACATTAATCTCAAACATTAGGGCTCGGGTTATCTCCAAAAGGTGTCTATTCTTTCGCTCAACTACCCCATTTGTTTTGGAGTGTCAGGACATGTCGTTTAGTGAATAACACACTGATTAAGGTAGGAGTCAAATGTTTAATAAATATATTCAGCCCCACTATCACTACGAGGTATTTTTATTTTCTTATTGAACTAGGTTTCAATCTTTTTGTGAAAGGAAACAAAGTCAAAGAAAACATCAACTTCAGTAAATAAACCCATGTGCAATGAGAGAATTCATCCACAAAAGTTACAAAATAATAATAGTCAAACAAATAATTAATGAGAGCAGTTCCCCACACATTAGAATGAACAATCTCAAAAGAAAAAGTACTTTTATTCATGATAATAGGAGAAGAACTCCAGCAATGTTTAGCATACTCACAAAAATCACACTAAACACTAAACATAAATGAGGAAATAAATGACAAAGAAAAGAAAAAAGATAAATGGCCTGTAACACCCCACACATGTTTCGTGTACTAAGTAGGATCATAGATGCATAATTGATAAAGCATAGTTAATTATGTATTCAAAGTTTATTAATAGTATTTTTACACACTTAGGTGAGTGAAAAAGTTGGATCAAACATAGAAAAAAAAAAAAAGACAAAAACAAGTCAAGGACTTAACATGTTCTGAAGTTGTCTCAGACAACAGATTTGGGACAACGTCAGAAGTAAACTTGTATCAATCTCGTAGGAATCACCCAACAAATCATGTATCATTGGAAAGATATATTAGGTTACTTTTCAATGCATTAAACGGTGAGAGAATTAGAGTTTTCTAAAAAAAATTACGACAATTTAACCCCACCAGGTGTTTATGTTGCAAGGTATGGTCTGAGTCAGAATGAATTAGCTAACACACATTATATCATTGGAAAACTCTTGAAATCTACTTTCCAATGCCAAAAAACAGTGAGTGAATAAGAGTTTCCTAAAGGAAATTATGATCGTTTCCTTGAAAGTGTTTGTGCTGACAAACCAACTGATTTGAAGTAACTTTAGAGATATACCAGTAAAACCATAGAACGAATTAGTGATCAAACTTTATGTCATTGGAAGTCTTGAAGTCTAGTTTCCAACAAAACAAATGGCAAGTGAATCCAAGTTTTGTAATGAAAGTTATGATCGTTTTCCCACCAGGTGTTTGTGCTGAAAAAATTATAAGCATGATGAGGTCATGAAAGCGAAAAATCTCGTATAACCATGAAAATTATGATTTTTGAGAGATTTTAAAGGATTTTTCACTAGAAACCTAACTAAAAACGAAACTAGAGATTAGAGTTGTTTAGGACTATAAAAATATAAAGTCATGGAAGAGGATTTTTTGAAGAGTTTTCCAAGTTCAGAGATTTTAGAAAAGAAAATCAAAAGAAAGCTAGGGTTTGAAGGAAATTTTTGGGATTTGGAAGAGGAAAAAATAGAACACAACATGCTTTGGAAATCCGATTTTCTACAACAAGAGATAAGTAACTTTGCAAAACATACATGTTTTCTTGTTTTGTTTAAGTTCTTAGAAGTATTTTGATAAGAAATCTATGCAAATAACTTTGCAAAACATATATGTTTTCTTATTTTATTTAGGTTCTTCAAAGTATTTTGATATGAAATCTATACAGGTAATGATGCAAAAAATACTTGTTTTCCTATTTTTGTTTAGAATCTTAGAAGTTCTTTGATAAGAAAGCTAAGTTTGAAAGTTTATGATTCTCTATAAATAATGATATTAAACATACATGTTTTTCTATTTTATTTAAGATCTTAGAATTTTCTAATGAAAAGATATGTTTTCAAAAGTGATTTTCCATTGTTTGTCTTATAAGCTCTTACAAAAAAAGAAATGTTTATGATTACTATGTATGTTGAGTTGCATAAGTCTTAAATTATGTAAGTATTGTTTATCATCCATTGTTTTTTCATAGTTGATGTCTAATTCTATGTTAATGCTTAAAGTTACATGTTGGCCATGTTTAATTAACATGTATCAAAATTTATGTTTAGTTCCTTCAAGTTTAGATAAGGATATAGCATGTCATGCTTATTTTTCTACAAGCATCAACATCATTCATGATTTTGAAAATGTATTTTTCTTAAATGTGCTTAGATGGCCAAACAAATTCTCTATTTTTCAAAGCATGTATTGACAATGTGTTTTTATAAAAGAAAACATTAGTTTTGAAAAGAAATGAAATTTTAAAAGACAAATTTGTTAGAAAGTAAGACATGCATTCATACATACTTTTGTAAAGATATGTATAGATTGTAATATGATAAATGAAATTCTATCCTAAAGGGGGTGAATAGGTTTAGTCGCACTCTTTTAATTTATTTAGTTTTCTTTGACCTAATTTACCACTCTTGTTATTTAGTTTACCAATTAATGCATGTAGGGTCAAGTGATTCAATTATCCTTTTGAGACTAGTTTGATTAATACTCAATTCACTTAGCACACAAGGATAATCACAGACTCAATGATTGCAATGATTGCTATAAATATAAAATAAAGAGATCACACACAACCACAAGACAAGTATTTATAGTGGTTCAGTACTAAGGCCTACGTCCACTCCTAAAGTTCAATCCAGAGTTTCCCGTAATTTTATTTAGATTAAGGTACAGACAATCTAGGTAAAATTAACACCAAACATTTATACTTGCTAAGCAAGCACTACCTACATTCTATGTCTCTGAAGAGTGCAATACTCCTTCCAGTGTCTCTGACGGAAGGGACTTAAACAATAAACAATTTGATAAATATAATTTTACCTCATATAGGTTGATATTGCAAGATATACTAGTTGTGGATGCTCCTACTTATGAGTTGATGTGCCTTTTCTTCCACAGATTGAAACACAGTAGAGATTTGCTTTTTGATGCCTTATGATTCTCTGGTTTCCTTTTAATGGATAACGAATATTGTTCTCCCTTTGGATATTTGATGTAGAAAGCTTAGAGGGAGATCACACATATTTATTTTCAGCAGTACAAGATCAATCACTCAGTAGAAACCTAGGCTTTTCGTCTTTCAGACTAGCCGCACTTCTTAGACAATAATTTTCTTTTTGCGTAGATGTCTCTCTTTCTCTTGAACCTAGGGTATTATTACCCTTTTATAGAGCTAAGTCTAATCTTAGTCCGTAGGATTAGAACATTTTATAACAGATAAGTATTGGGAATTCTAGGATTAGAATCTCTAAAAATATATGTGATTTTTTTGAGATTCATGGTCGTGATTGATCACACTTTTTTCATGATTGATCACAAATGTGTGATCGATCAAGGTCTAGGATCACAACTCTCGGGAGTTTTTTAAGTGCCCTGAAATTTCACTTGTGATCGATCACAGATCTTGTGATCAATCAGGGTCTTTTTTTAAATTTTTTTTGTATGCTTTTTTAGTTTGGTTCTTTCTCTCCCAATGTTTTGGGATCAACACCAGTGCCTTAAGAGCTTTTTTAGTACATCACACTCCCATCTTGGGTTCATCTCCTAATGTTTTAGTGCATTGTGCATAATGGGTATTTTTTGAGGTTGTGCTTGTCATGAGCATCCTTTAAGTTTTTCTTTGGTATGCTTCATCTTTGGCATCTTTGTAATGAGTCTTCTTCTTGAATCTTGGCCTTATTCTTCACTTCATTTGACTTGTCATTGCCTTGGTCTTGTAGGTCTTTAGTCCTTTATTGCCTTGGTGGCAAAAGGTACTTTATAGTCATGGTCAATGATTCTCTAGATACACATAGGTATCATTTTTTAGAGAGAAATCCAATGCATTTGAAGAGTTCAAGAATCTTTTCATTAGACTATAAACTGAAAAAGAACTCTCCATTAAGAGAATTTTGAGTGATCATAAAGGAGAGTTTGAAAACAGTAAATTTTCAAACTTCTGCAATAAACGAGGGATCAAACATGAATTCTCCGCACCCAAAACTCCCCAACAAAATGGGGTAACCAAAAGAAAAAATAGGACTTTACAAGACATGGCCACAGTCATGCTCTCTAGTAAAGACCTTCCCAAGAGGTTTTGGGTTGAGGTCATTAACACCACTTGCTATATAAACAATAAGGTGCATTTGAGGCCGAGTACTTCAAAGACTTTGTATGAATTATAAAATGGAAAAAAGCCAAATTTGAAGTACTTCAAGGTATTTGGAAGAACTTGCTACATCTTAAGAGATAGAGAAAATTTATGCAAGTTTGACTCCAAGAGTGACGAAGGAACCTTCCTTGGATACTCCACTAGAAGCAAAGCGTATAGGGTATTCAATAAATGAACTTTTAGCATGGAAGAGTCTATAATGACCAACCAAAGACTCAAGCAAACAAGGAAGAAGAGGCATTAGTAGAACCTCAAAATGAACCAAAGGTTCTAGAGAATGCTACCTCACCTGATTCTGGGAGTGAGTCTGAGGGAGCAAATGATGATGAAGTAAGTCGTCCCAAGGAGAAGAGAATAACCAAGAAACACTCACCTAAAGACATTATTGGAGATCCTAACAAAGGTGTAAAAATACGAAGACAACTTGAGAGTATTATTAGTGATACTTGTTTTTCATCTAAGATTAAACCCAAGAGCAAGAAAGAAGCTCTCATTGGTCTATATTGAATCATGGTTATTTTAGAAGAGCTAAATCAATCTTAGAGAAATGTTGTGTGATACCTCATTGAAAAATCTGAAGACCAAATCAAAAAGGGATATATCTCAAGGTAATAGTGAATGATTTCTCGTTGGTACTTAATCCCATCCCAAGGACTAAAAAATCACATAAAAGATTATCACTCAATAATAGCCACTGTAATCCAAAGGATGGTTGGAGGAAAAGAAGGCAAATCAAAGGCAACCCATGCCATCTTGTTTTCATTTCTAAGATAAGGCCTAAAATGATAAAGGAGTCTCTAAATGATCTATCCTGAATTTAATGACATAAGATGGATTCAACAAATTAAGAGAAACAAGAATAGACTTACAATCAACAAATATGCTCAAAAAATACATAGTCTTTGATGAGACACCTACACCTTTGAACAAAAGTATTATATTATATGGACATGGGAAAATCATCTTAGACTCTTAATGATTTGTTAAGACTACCCCTGATTGAGGCAGAGTCTCAAATGCTTGTTGAGCAAGTAATATTAATAACAGTAAAAGCTCGGATGGCTGGTGCTTTTACACAACATACTGTCTCATTTTGTGGCATTGTCAAAAGAAAATTTCCATACCACTATAGATAGATGCATTATCAAGAAAATAGAAGCATGCAACTACCACAGGTATGGCCCATTGCTCTAAAAACCATAAACATAGATACTTGTTGATTGAAGAGGTAACAATGTTTCAAGAGCATATACTAATAAAGGGAAGACTAACAAAGGTTGTGGTCATAAAAGGTTTTAAATAATCCTCGAGGCATGAAGGGAATGTGTTCCATATGAAGCCACAGTCAAAGTCCCCTAAAATTAATAAGAATACATAGATTTGGGATTAATGGAGTCAATTGAGCAAAAATAGGGAAATTTCAAAAGATTCCATTTTAGATCGATCCAAACTAGCAAAACCCGTGAGAACTGAACAGTCTCTTGATATAAAAAGGAATGGAAAGCCTTAGTTCGATCTAGGATCGAATAAAGGTCATTTTCCAAGCATTTTTGCACTTCCATTTCTTCTTCTCCTCTAGCCCTGTTCACTTTTCTAAGCCATTGCTATGTCAAAAAGAGATTTGGGGAAAGCTCCTCAACGTGAGAAGGAGCAAGTCAAGCGACCGAGAAGCAAACCCAAAAACTATGGTGATCCAAGAGGTTCTGAGCTGCTTGAGCGAGAGAGCTCTTCATGAACTGGGAGTAAAGACCAATGGGCTATCACCCTCTGACATCATTGGTGATCCAAGGCAAGGAGTAAAGACCAAAAAACAAATAGAGAACATAATTAAGCATTTATGCTTTACCTCCAAAATAGAGCCCAAAAAGGTAAAAGAAGCACTAGAGGATCCAGACTAGATCAATGCAATGGAAGAGGAACTAAACTAGTTTAAGAGAAATGATGTTTGGTACCTCATAGAAAGACCAAGTGACAAGAATGTCATTGGCACAAAATGGATATTCAAGAACAAGCTTGATGAGCATGACACCATAACTAGAAACAAGGCTAAACTAGTTGCCAAGGGTTATGCATAAATTGAGGGCATTGATTCTGAGGAAAAATTCTCCCCTGTGGATAAACTTGAATTCATTAGGATCTTACTATCCATTACATGTTACCTAAAGTTTAAACTTTATCAAATAGATGTTAAGAGTGTTTTTCTAAATGGAATGCTTCAAAAAGAAGTATTTGTAGAATATGCGAGGGATTTGAAGATCCTCAATTTCCCAACCATATCTATAGACTCAAGAAGGCACTTTATGGTCTTAAACAAGCTTCTAATGCGTGGTATAAAAGACTTACAAAATTCCTTCTTAATAATCACTTTGATAGGGGGAGTGTAGATAAGACACTGTTCATCAAGAGAAAAGAGGGCAACATACTCATAGTGCAGATTTATGTAGATGACATCATTTTTGGCTCAACCTGTGAAGAGATGACACATGGTTTTGCATAAACAATGAAGTCTAAATTTGAGATGAGTTTGGAAGGAGAACTGAAGTTCTTCCTAGGATTGCAAGTCAAGTAAACTCCTAATGGCATTTTCCTAAGTCAAACAAAATTTGTCAAGGACCTTGTGTCAAAATTTGGATTACAAGAGTCCAAACCTATCAATACTCCAATAAGCACTAGTGATAAGATCACTAAGGATTCAGGGGGAGCAGATGTTAACCTTACCTATTATAGGAGCATAATAGGCAGTCTGCTCTATCTTACAACTAGTAGACCTAATATCTCATCTAGTGTAGGTGCATGTGCTAGATATCAAGCAGCACCAAAAGAGTCGCATCTTAAAGCGGCAAAGAGGATTATCCGATATGTTCATGGGGCATTGGATTTTATCCTTTGGTACTCATATGATACCATAACCGAGATTGTCGGGTTTTCAGATGCAAACTGGGCAGGTGATGTAGAGAATCAAAAAAGCACTAGTGAAGGATGCTTTTACATTGGGAATAGTCTTGTATCTTGGCATAGCAAGAAACAAAATTCAATTTTATTGTCGACCATCAAAGCTGAATACATTACAGCTGGAAGTGCATGTACTCAACTCCTTTGAATGAAGCAAATGTTTAAGGACTATGGAATTGTGAAAGGTACAATAAGCTTATTCATGGATAATCAAAGTGCAATCAACATATCAAAGAATTTGGTTCAACACTTAAGGACCAAGCACATAAATATCCGACACCACTTCATAAGGGAATTGGTAGAAGAAAAGAATGTAGCATTATCCTACATAAAAACTGAGGATCAACTTGCAGATATCCTTACAAAACCGCTTGATTCTCATCGGTTCAAATACCTTCGAAGTGCCATTGGGTTATGTACCTTATAGAACAATCGAAAAATAGGCAAAATGTGCAATTGAGGTAGCCAAAGAGGCAAACAACATAGGAAAAGGGCTGCTGTAGAAAAGCAAGTAAGTTGATCCCTGATCAATCACAAGATCTGTGATCGATCAGGGTCACGAAAACTGAATTTCGGGATTCATGAGAGCTTGGTTCAGTGAGCTATAAAAACTCAAAAAATTGGGTCATTTCTCATTCTATTAGAACCCTAAACCCATTCCATCTCTTAGAAA
>JAOXJP010229585.1:0-10925 GCA_025762735.1 Platanus orientalis | reverse complement strand
TAATATTTCTATGACCCAACACCCCCCCCCCCCCATAAAAAAAAAAAAAACAAGAACAAAAAACAAACCATAAGCATCAAATTACATACCTGAAAATTTTGCAATATTGTTTCTGGATCAGTTAAAGAATAATACAGATAAGGTAAACAATCACCTAATTTACTAGTAATTCAACATATAAGATGATCTAGGTGAGCCCTATTGAATATCAGGTATGAACCTACTGCTTCTGCATTACAAATACCAGTATAGCACTGGAAGCTCTTATTAATGCTCTATTCAACAGATATGTAGATTTATTCATCCACTAATTGTTAAGCATGGAGATCAATAAGTCCGTTCAACTAGTTCGAAATACAAACTAAATTATCCTATTTTTTATCAGTACATGGAAGTTCTATACAGACAAACCTTTCTTGCAACATCCATCCCGCTAAGGTCATCGCGTGGATCTGTGAAAACAAATTGTAATTATTAATGTAAAATTATATTTCAGAGGTTGATGCAACTTCTCAGCTTATTGTTGGAGTTAAAAACCTGAAAATAAATGACTAGGAGAACAAGACAGAAGAATCACAAGATGGATAACCCTAAAACCAATTACAATGTTTCATTTCCATCACATGAATCATCCATGATAAGAAAAGAATGATAGACATTATAAAACATGCATAAACAGGGGTAAGGGACAGGTGTGAAAATTTAGTAACAAAAGGAATAGGATTTCATTTAAATTTTATTACAGAAAACCATATGAATAGACACTGCTCAAAATCCCATTTTAAAAGCAATGGAAATTGATCTTGCTTTAATAAAAGTTTAATATGAAAGTAGTGGCAATAGATTCAAAAAACGTTGCCAATTAGAATGGAATGAAGCGGTGTTGATTGAAGCACTTGAGGCATTTCAAGGCCAGCCTTGGGGCAAGGCATACCCAAAAAGCACCAAGGCCCAAGTTCGAGGGAAAATATGCTCATAAGGCATGAGTGAGGTGAACGCCTTTTTTATGCCACACTTTTTGCACGCCTTTAAGGAAAAAAAAAGAGATTCAAGAAAATTATAAATACATCTCTTTTTCCTCCCTTAACTCTCAAATCCAACACAGCTAAATAAACGTTAACCCTACTAGACCAAGTAAACACAAAGAAAGGACTGTTTCTTCCCCATTCATCAGTCAAACAAAACCTCCCAACTCTGTTTGTATGTGAATATTTGTATAATTAATTACTACATTTCGTATCTATTATCTATTGAAAATGGCATATGCATGAGGTATACCCCTCATGCTTTAGGATGGTGAAACACATTGCATCACTTCTTAGCATTTTCACACATTGGAATGAACAAATCTGTTACTTTTTCTTTTTATATGTTCACAGAAACGAAGTTCTGAAAAACAACTTAAAATTTAAAGCCTGGAACTGCTCAAAGCCTTCTTAACTTCTTCTATACCGACATTTCTCACTGTCCCGATATCTTAGATGCCAAAAATCTTCAATGACCTTGGGGTCACTCAACGCCATTACATTGAATAAAAAAGATGTTTGATTGTGATATATTTAATCTGTTGATTGATTGCTGACATTTATAGCTCACTTATGTACACAATTCTTGTTCTCTTTATGATAAGTACTATGTGTTACGATAATTTATTTCATTTTTTTTGCGAAGTTCTTTATAAATGGCTAAATAATATAGTTTACTACTACCAAACTTGTGCCTTCGATCCATACTGTGCAAATGGGGGGCCGCCTATTGGATGGACACTGCCAACTATTTCAGTAATTTAATGATCCTAATCATTTGATTTGATGCAGGAATTTCAGTAGTCACTCAATTAAAGGAGACAATTCCACAAAGTGTGGGCAAAATGATCAGGAATAAATGCTTGGTGAAATTTTGGAGCTATGGCTCATTCAAAAAGTGTCTCATTAATTGAACAGTCTAGATAGGAGGCACATGTAAAAATTTGAGAATAATAGCAATGAACAATTAACAGTTAGTATACTCTAATATGAGTTATGGGAACACATAAATACACCTACACATTTTCTTCACTTGAAGTATTTTTTTTTTCCTCGAAAATCCTTCGTTAACCTTTTGGAACTCCCTTCTTTAAGCCTTTATACAGTTAAAAGCAATTTTTCACTCATTGATAAGCCATTATTTGTCTTACATATTGCAAAGCATAACACTGGTGATCTGAAGTTATATATGGTCAATGGAAAGGATACAAAGATGGTGGGCAGGCTAGGATTGCACCTATTATCTCAGTGTTGCACTGCAGAATGCCAACCAATGAAGCAACAAGCTCAATCCCCAAGGAAACAAGATCAAGGTTCAAAATGTCGATGTTACTAAAATGTCAATTGGGCCAAAATAAGATATGTCAGAAATTTCAGAAGAAATATTGTAAAAATTGATCAAAAAATATTGTAAAAGTCTTGGAAACGTAGGAAACACATTCTAATTTGACGGCATAAACATAAAGAAAACAAATGGATTCATAACCAAAGTTTATGACAGGGTGAAATGGCCTATGATCATTAGCATGATGGATAAAGTGGGATCTGATGAAAATTGAAGCAATGGGTTCGGGAATGTATCTCTTCAGATTCTCACAGCATTTTTTTTCAATGGCTCTCCAAGTAAGCAAATCTTCCCTTCTAGAGGGTTAAAACAGGGAGACCTGATATCCCCCTTCCTTTTCCTTCTATGTATGGAAGGTCTTTTTGTCTCTCTTATTGCAAGAGAAAGAAACTGTGATATTTTAGGCATTAAATCAAATCTCCCACATTTTTGCAGATGATTGTTATATCTTTTCAAAGGTCTCTATAAAAGAGGTGGAATGTTAAAACTTTGCAAAATTTTAGTAAAGCTTCGGGGCATGTCATTAATCATGACAAGTCGTCAATCATATTTAGTTCCAATACCCCTAGACAATTCAGAAGCTTGATGAAGAGAGCTCTTAACATCAAATAGTGCCTTCAATATGTTGCACATGACCATGGGTAGTCCACACGATTTGGACTAAGCCGATTAAGATTTTTGTTAATTCGTAATAAAGCCATCTTATGGCCAAACGTCTTTGATATAATTTCCATCGTTTTAAGCGTCTTGATGTAAAAGAAAATATATATATATATATATATATTTAGTATAAGAAATGGGCCACACTATTTAAGTTTTTAGGCACTTTTATTGGGTTATTAAAACAGCCTAGAATGGGGCCCACACATGCCAAATCATGTGAGCATCTTTAAGGAGAAAATCTTGCTGATTTTTCAATATTATTGGGCCTACATGTGAGCTATGCAATATCTACAAGATTTCCAATATTTTGGAGATCCTTGTAGAGCCCAAAATATTTTGCTTGTCAAGAAAGTAAAACCCATTCAGTTAAGTATTTTAATTTAATAGGATTCTCCTATTTTTTTGATAAAAAGTTTAAGAATTAATATCCTAGATTGTAGGGATTTTATTTTTATTTTATTTCATTGTAAGCCTATTTAAAGAGACACCAACATATGAATAAAGGAGTTCAAGATGAATATTTGAAATAGAAGACACTAGTGTTTTGAAGTGGGTGGGATATCCCAAGTTTTTCTCTCGACCCCTCACATGAGGTGAGCGTTCTACCCTCTTTCTCTCTCTTCTTCCCTTTTTTCTTTAATCTTCTTTTTTACTTTTTGTTTATTGAGTTCTTTCTTTAATTTCTACTTTCTTTTAATTTTATTTTATTGTTTCCTTTGTCTTCTTTATCACTCTTTTTTTGGCTATTGATTTCATTTGTTCTTCTGATTCTCTTGATTTCTATATGGCATTTGTAACTTATCCCTAATTGTTGTGGGGTCTTCATTAAAAGGGTATCCTACATCAAATTGGTATCAGAGCTTACGGTCTTTCAGCTAATTCTTATTAGTTGGGATCCTTTTCTCAACATAATAAGTTTTTTGTTTAGGGTTCTTTCAAAGTGCCTAAATTAATTTAGGACCTATTTTTAGGTTTTTAAATAATTTTAGGTCTATCCTAAATTCTTTTGGGGTTTTTCCAAGGCCTTAAAATTTTAGGGTTTTCTCTGAAGGTCTTTAGTGTGAATAAGGACATCAATCGATTTTTTCTTAAGACCCTCATCCCTTTTGGAATCCTTTCCAATAATTTTATACTAACCTAAAATCTTTGGGGTCTTTTGAAAGGGTTTTCTAGAGCCCTAAATTCTTTTAGCAAGCTCTAAATCTTGGTTGAAGTCCCCAAAGTCATCATGGTCTACACTGTGGCTACATTGTCTATTATTGTAGATGGGCATGTAAGCGAGATTCAAGCCACCAAACTAAGAGTGGCCTAGTTGGTTGCAAAAGTGATAGGTCTTGAGGCCCAGATGGATTCACAGTTTAAGCAACTCATAGCGCCGATCAAATCAATGGGGAAAAAGTTCCTACAAGTAGCAGGTTCACCTAACTCTACACCAGGCTCAAGTTAACAAGTAGAGATTCCCCTTCACAATGTTTCATTTACTGTGCAATGTGAGACGATGTCCCCCAGACCAGAGCCAGAGCACAGAGTAACAACTCTGTTAGGTTCATTTGTATTATCAATTTCATACCAAATCTAGATGAGTTGTAGTTGTCTATTGGTCCATGTAACTGAATTATTAAAGTGTGACGACTTGACGACCAAACATGAGCAACTCTGACAAGCTACATCAACTCAAGAACTGAAGTTCAACAAGTTACTCCAGCCCATTCATCATAAGAACTTCAAGAAATGCATTAACATCAAGCACTCTATGCCAAAACAAGTAAAAAAAGATAAGTTGGATTTGTCTGACATTAAGTGTGTTCAAGAATACCTCTATTAGACCATGGTTAGACCTAGGATGAATTTAAATACCAATGTATGACCCTAGGAGTAATCTCGAATCACAACCTAAGTTCAAACAAAAACTAAAGAAACAAAAGAATCAAAATGTTTGATTGGCTAGGCTTGAGCGCTCGAATCTAGATTCGAGCACTCGAACTTGCTCAAGAAAATCCATCAGTAACTGGATTTTCCTCAAGCGCTCGAAGAGGGTATTCGAGTGCTCAAAGATCCCCAAATTTAGAATTTTTTCAAATTTGAAATCAATAACAGCTATATTCTTTGACAACCATTAAAGAACCATTAGAGCTCGAAAAAGATTACATTTTCCCCTATAAATAGAGGTCTAAAACCTCAATATAAACAACAAATGAAAATGAATCATTGAATACAAAAAGAGAGTTCTTAAAGGGGCTAAGAAAAGAGAAAGATAAAGGGGCTATTAAAGAGCTGGAAAGATATTACAACTCTTTATTGAAGATGGAAGAAATTGTTTGAAGGCAAAGATCAAAAGAAACATGGCTGAAGGAAGGAGATCAAAATACAAAAATTTTCCATAAAATAGCAAGTTAGAGGAGATCGAATAATCTCATTAGTAGGGTCTTGATTAATGGTAGATAGACCTATGACAAGTTGGGGATTCAGGAGAATCTGGAACAATATTTTGTTGAATTATATAGAGATCCGATGCCTTCTCGCCCATCTCTAGAAAGGGTTCAATGGAATGTGTTAGGGGAGGATCAAAGAGCTGATCTTGAAAGGCCTTTTTCTGTTAATGAAATATTAGTTGCTCTAAAAAACATGGAGGATGACAAAGCACGGGGTCTTGATGGTTTTTCTACAAGGTTCCTTAAATCTTGTTGGAAAGTGGTGGGGGCGGAAATATTAAAAGCGTTCGAGGCTTTTCATAAACAAGACTAGTGGTGTAGAAGCTTGAGGGCTACTTCATCACGTCAATTCCTAAGAAAAAGGATGCATCCGAAGCAAAAGATAATAGGCCTATAAGCCTTGTTGGATGTCTTTATAAACTCCTTGCAAAGACTCTTGCGATCAGGCTCAAATAGGTTATGGGCTCCATCATTATGGCAACTCAAAATGCCTTCTTACCAAGAAGACAGATCTTGGATTGTTCCTTGCTAGCCAACAAATCCATTGATGCTATGATAAAAGCAGAGACGTCGGGCATAGTTTGCAAGGTTGACATGGAAAAAGCCTATGACCATATAAATTGGGGGTATCTTGATTGGGTCTTTAACTGCAAGGGATTTGGGGTCAAGTGGAGAAATTGGATCAAGATTTGTACATCTTCTCCTTCTTTTTCAGTATTGGTGAATGGTTGCCTTAAGGGATTTTTCAAAGGAAGCAAAGGCTTAAGACAAGGTGATCCCCTCTTTCCTTATCTATTCATCATGGTGGCTGATTTGTTAGGAAGATTATCTACCAAGGCAGAAGGTGTGGGCCTGTTTAAAGGCTTCAAGGCTAAAGAAGAGGGTCCTATAGTTCCTTTCATTCAATATGCAGATGACTCATTGTTTTTACTGAAAACAAATGAGGAGAGTATTAGGAACTTGCGATGCATTCTCCTAATTATGGAAGCTGCTACAGATCTGAAAGTTAATTTGAGCAAATCAGCCATAAGTCCGGTTGGGGAAGTTGATGGGATTGAAGATATGGCCGATATTCTTGGGCATGACGTGACCCCCCTACCTATTTCTTACTTAGGCTTCCCGCTTGGAGCAAAAACCTCTTCTAGCTCTATTTGGAACTCAGTGGTGGAGAAGTTGAGACGCAAGCTGTCTTAGTGGAAAGGCAACTACCTATATTTTGGGGGAAATATTACATTGTTGAAAAGTGTGTTTGCGAATATGCCGATACACTCCTTCTCTATGTATAAGGCTCCATTTTCTGTGATCCATCAGTTAGAAAAATTGTAGAGACAGTTTTTGTGGGGATTTAGTGGTGGGAAGAGGAAGATTCACTAGGTATCCTAAAACAACATTTGTAGTCCGGTTTCCCAAGGGGGTTTGGGAATTTGCACTTTGAGGGAGATGAACAGAGCTTTGCTCATTCAATGGCTTTGGAGATTTGGCACCAATAGAAATGAGATTTGGAGAAGATTCATTTTGGACAAGTATGGGGAAGACAAACTCGGTTGGTCCACTGCTGTGCCTATGGGTCCGATGGGATGTGGTATTTCAAAGAGCATAATTTCTGAATCCATCGAATTCTTTAAGCACATTAGATTCAAAGTCAACAAAGGGAACATTGTACTTTTCTGGCTAGATCCTTGGTGTGCCAGGGAGCCCCTCAATGTTCTATTTCCATCTTGTTTCGAGCTGGCTACGTCCAAGAACGGGTCTATCCACGACCACATGATTGGTTCTAGAGTATTTTGTTCCTAGGATCTCAAACCTAGAAGAAATTTGAATGATTGGGAAATCGAGATGGGGGAATTAATGCACTTGTATGAAAAATACCCTCTAGATTATCAAAATCTGGATGATGAGATTCTTTGGATTCATGATGTAGATAGAGAACTCTCAATCACATCGATGTATAGTGAGTTGTGCCCCCAAAAGCCAGAGCAATCACCGGGGATTTGTGTGGAATCCTCAAATTCGGTTAAAAGTGTCATTCTTAGTGTAGAGACTATGGTGGAATCGAGCTCCCACTATAGACAACCTCAATCGTTGGGGGATGATTATTACAAATTGGTGCTACCTGTGCATCTCGGCTAGAGAATCTTCTAAAAATCTCTTCATTCATTGCCCATGGGTATATCCGCTATAGAATTACTTCTTGGCTCATTTCAGTGTGGCATGGACCCAAACGGAGTCTTTTAAGGATCTTATCCAATGTTGGCCTACCCAAAGATGCAGCGCTTGGACCGAGGTTGGAAGACAGTTTTGGTGCTTAATACTGGCGGCTTTGGTGTGATCAATATGGGAGGAACGCAATAGGAGAATTTTTTAGGGCATGCAAGGCCAGCTAAGAAAGGTTTTGGATGATTCCTTATCAAGAATCAATGATTGGATCTATATAGATTCTATCAAAGGGAGCCCCTCTTTGGATTCGTGGATTTTTTAGTGGCATCAAGTGATTTTCCATGTTGCATAGCCATGAGGCTTTTTTATATTGCTAGCATTCCTTATGCTAGCTTTGTACCTTTCTCCAATTCCATTTGACTTTATAATACATTACTAGTTTCAAAAAAAAAATTTTGGGGGTTTGAAGCTTAAAAAAACTTTCTCCATGTTAATATATTGATTTATCTTTATGTGAGAATTCTCACACAACTAAGAGTTGTGTTAGTAAGAAGAGACTCTTGCCTTGAGTCCTTTTGAGAGCAACAAAGCTTCAATTCTTATTATAGCTTGAAAATCTCTTGCAATTGATCACTATAGTTACATAAGCCTATCAAGAGGCCTGAGCACTGTTGTCAACACAACCTTTTTCAAATCATCCTTCCGTCAAATACAATGGAAGTAGAATCCACCGGAGACATTGGACTAGTGCACTCGCCAGAGACGCTAGGTGCAGATCCTTTCTTCACCGGAGACACTAGAGGAAGTTGAGTAAATTTGTTAATTTATTTTTGTAATAGTGTGTTACTATTAATAGAAAATCATCGACGTAGGCCAGAGTGCCGAACAACTATAAATCTGTGTGTTTTTTGCTTGTTTCTCTGCTATCTTGTGGTTATATTTGCATTACTTTTAAAAGTTGTTCAATACATTCATTGATGTAATCTAAAGTTAAGAATAGTGATAAAAAGAATCATTTAAACAACCTTAAGGAATTTATCAGCCCATCTCCCGCTTTGCTATAGGTAACACTATAGTGCATGACGGACATAATGGTCTATGATAAATTCACAATCACTAGATTTACTTATATATTCAATTATGTTGCATGCAAGTTACGTAAATCTAAAAGAAAGTCTTAATAAAAATCAAGAAAGTTTAACAAACTTGTAAATTCTATTCACTCCTCCCCCCCCCCCTCAAGGATTAGAATTAATTGGGATTGGAATTTCAGATTCTACATACCCCCACACAGCCTGCAATTGATTGACACATCAGAGTAGATGTGTCTGAGATCATCAGATGGGCAGAAAAGTGTGCACAACTTGTCAGATCCACTAATATTCGTGATATGTTGCAAGAAAACAAGGTCAAGGACAAGCAAGATACATCAATTGAAGATTCGGTTATTCCTCTAGTTGACCCACCAATTGAAGATAGAGTGGAGGATAAGGAAGTCCAATTGGAACAGATTAATTTGTAGTCCAAGAAATCAAACTTGTTTCAAGAAGAACCTATGTTGCAGTTCTCCATGTTCCCTTCGATGTTGCTACACCTACAATGTGAAGACCCTACATGTGAAGCATACATCCTCGAATTTAAAGCTTCCACTACAACAACTTCATAGTCGAACTTCAAACCCGAGGAGTATATGCTACCAAGATACTAAAATTGGATGACCAAGGTAGCCCACATGATTTGGACTAAATAGATTAGGATTTTTGTTAAATTTGTAATAAGGCCTTCTTAAGGCCAGGAATCTCTTTATAATTTCTATAGTTTTAGGGTCTTGATGTAAAAGAAAAAATATATATATTTAGTGTTAGAAATGAACCACACTATTTAGGCTTTTACGCACTTTTATTGGGCTATTAAAACAGCCTAGAATGGAACCCACACATGCCAAATCGTGTGAGCAACTTTAAGGAGAAAATCTTGCTAATTTTTAAGATCATTGGGGTCCACATATAAGCTGTGCAATATCTACAAGATTTCCTAAAATTTTGGAGATCCTTGTAGGGCCCAAAATATCTTGCTTGTCAAACAAGTAAAGCCCATTTAGTTAAGTATTTT
Source organism: Platanus orientalis (assembly GCA_025762735.1). Classification (NCBI taxonomy): domain Eukaryota; kingdom Viridiplantae; phylum Streptophyta; class Magnoliopsida; order Proteales; family Platanaceae; genus Platanus; species Platanus orientalis. Next base: position 1,191 of record JAOXJP010229585.1, on the reverse strand, counting down.
AATTTAATAGGATTCTCTTATTTTTTTTATAAAAAGTTTATGAATTAATATCCTAAATGGTAGGGATTTTATTTTTATTTTATTTCATTGTAAACCTATTTAAAGAGGCACCCACATATGAATAAAGAAGTTGAAGATGAATATTTGAAATAGAAGACGTGTGTGTTGAAGTGGGTGGGGTATCTAATGTTTTCTCTCTTAACCCCTCACATGAGGTGAGTGTCTTACCTTCTTTCTTCTTCCCTTTTTTTTTTAAATCTTCTTTAATATTCTTCTTTACTTCTTGAGTTCTTTCTTTAATTTCCACTTTCTTTTAATTTAATTTTATTGTTTCCTTTGTCTTCTTTCTCACTCTTTTCTTGGTTCTTGATTTCATCTTCCTCCTGGTTCTCTTGATTTCTTATATGACATTTATAGCTTATCCCTAATTATTTTGTGGTCATTGTTAAAAGGGTATCCTACATCAGTCTTGACTTCAGTAAATATCTTGGTCTTCCTTCTTCCATTGGAAGAAATAAGTCATCCTTATTTTCCTTCATAGAGAACAAAACAGCTCATAAGATCCAAGGGGAAAGATAAATTCCTTTCTCTAGCAAGGAAAGAATTCCTTCCTAAGTCAATTATGTTAACTATCCCCTCTTATGCCATGTCATGTCTTATCCTTCCCAAGAAAATTCATAATGTTATTTTTTTTTTCAGTAAAGAAAAGATTTATTAATTGAAGAGCAAGCACGAGAAGTACAGACCCCTCAAAGGGGGCTATCTAAAAACAAGAGTATCCCAATCAAAAACCCATGAAGAAAAATTACAACCCATAAATTCCGGAAGGTGGGCAGTCAACCGGAAAAGAAGCCTAAAGGCCCTCTCCTTCAGCACCCTTGAGGTGCTAGACTTCCCCTCAAACACCCTAGAATTTCTCTCTGCTCAAATGCTCCAACAAACAATATGAGGACGCTATGCCAAAGAATAGATCCTGATATAAAAGGACCCCACAAAAATTAAGGATAAACTACAAACGTCATATAGAAATCAAAGAACAAGAAGTAGATAAGAAGATTAAAGAAGACAGCAAATAAGAGAGAATGAGAGAAGATAAAGGGTAGAATACTCACCCCATGTGAGGGGTTGAGAGAAAACTTGGGATACCACACCCATTTCAACACACACGTGTCTTCTTTTCAAATAATCATC
>JAOXJP010229584.1:0-24911 GCA_025762735.1 Platanus orientalis | reverse complement strand
GAAGTGGAGAGGTGCTTCTGGAGTGTTGTGTGATAAATGAATACCACTAAAATTGAAGGGAAAATTCTATAAGACAACTATAAGGCCAGCCATGCTTTATGGAGTAGAATGTTGGGCAGCCAACAAACAACCTGTACATAAAATGAGGATGTTGAGATGGATGAGTGGCAAGACTAGAAATGATAGCATTAGGAATGTATCCATTCGTCGGAGATTAGGTGTAGCACCAATAAGTGATAAAATGAGGGAAAGTTGATTGAGATGGTTTGGGCATGTGCAACGAAGAACAATGACTGCACCAGTCTGGAGGAGTGAGTGTGAGACAATGCAAGTTGAAGGTGCTAGAAGGACTAGAGGAAGGCCAAAATTGACTTGGGTTAAAGTAGTAAGGAGGGACATGGTAACTTGTAATTTAACGGAAGATATGGCCTTAAACAGAGCGGAATGATAGAGCAAGATTCGTGTAGCCGATCCCAAATAGTTGGGATATAGCTGTTTGTTGTTTGTTAACCCTAAAAATTCCTAAACTACTGGATACGTCTTGGGGACTATCCATGGTCCTCAAGCTTCTTCTTCTTTACATAATATGCTCTTGCATCACTTTAAAGGTATGAGGAACCACTCATATAGACCATCCTTTGTTTTGAAGGCTGTCTTTCATTCATCTTTTGGTCTTATATGAATCTAATGGCAACCACTCATGAGATCAGTCTTGGAGAAAATAAAACAAGACCTGCTATCATGTTAAGCATGCCATCCAATCTTGGGATTGTAAAATGATATTTGTTGTAATCTTATTGATGGCCTGCTGTCGAGACACATTCTTCCATCCTTCTTGGGTGTGAGTAGCTCAGGCACGAGACAAGGATTCATTCTCTCCCAAATGAATCCATTCTTGAGTAGCTCATCAATCTGACACTCAGTGTGGTGTGCTCCACTGGGCTCATGCAAGCAATAAGCTGATAAATTTGACAACTATGAGCTGGATACATGGTAGACATCACGGACTGGGGTTACACCAGAGAAGTTGGCCAGCAATTAGGTGATCCTTGGACGTATATTGGGAAGTGTTCATTCACTTGGACACAATTGCATAAACAACTCTAGAATTTTTTTTTTTTTTACTTTCAGCCTCAAACTGTTTCTTATTAAGAAAATAGAGTGCTTTCTTTTCGTTTCACTTGGTTTTTTGGGGGTATTGACATGTCTTGTAAGTTCCTCAGCTGATATAGGCTCCATAACAACTCTCTTACCCTTAAACAAAAAGTAATAAACATTATTTTTGCCACTATGGTACACATCTCTATCATAGAGCCATGGGAAGCCAAGGAGAATATGTGTAACGTTCATGGGAACAATGTTGAACCAAGTAGGATCAACATAATCATCACATGAAATACTAATAAGGTTCTATCCGTATCCTATAGTGCGGTGGGCTGAGCTGTGAGTTAGAATTGATCAACTGTAGATTGTGAGACCATGTTCATGCTGCTCTCTCCATCAAGGGTAAATTTGTAATATTTCTCACCACTCTTAACTAGAGTGTGAAAAGTAGTTGTACAAAGCCAATCAATCGTCTTTGATCTATTCTTTTGGCGCTGCTAGAATGCGTTTGACAATACAGGCATGGAAGCTTTCCACTTCCTCATTTTCTTCTGGCTGGTCACTTTGCATATGTGATTGGGGTTTCTTCTTCATTTTCAAGTCCCATGTGTAGATTCTTGGAAGGGCACTACAATGCATAATGATCGGTTCCTCCACATCAACAACAATTGGTTTTTGTACTGCCTTTCTTGTTTGCATTAGTAAATGAGGCTTTTTACATCAGTCCTTGATTAGGTTGAGATCCGCTGGCTTAGGCGTGCTAGCATTTAGGGAATGCTGGCCTAGAAGTTTTTTCCCATCAAGAGTCTTGCTGTCTGGTGTTCCCTGGCTTGGCTCCGAACCATTTCATCATGGGCTGTCTTAGATTCTTCTCGGCCCGCAATTCCATCTTGAATGCATCTTTTAAATCATAAACCCTTGTAGTAGCCATCTCCCTTCTGATATCTGCCCTTAATTCATTTTTAAAATGAGCAAGCTTTTGCTTGTCATCCATATATTTCTTATAATGGATGGCCAATTTATGTTGCCTCATATACTCTACTACAAATAAGTTATCCTAATGGAATGAGACCATCTCCTCATAAAGGTCATCTTGGAAATGAAGAGCTGAGTACTTTTCTTTGAGATAGGCCTTCATCTCCTTTTAATTAGTGATAGGGGGTTTCCCATATTCTATCAGCTCTTCTGAAAAATCCTTCACCATGTTGGTTTGAACCACTAACTTCATTCTAGCAAACAAAACTCTTTTGTCGTATGTCATGGCATACTAATAAAAGTACCTCTTTAGAGCTGCAAGCTAATCTAAGAAGCCTTGAGTGTTGATGTCACCACTGAAATCAGGATCTCAATCTTGACATTCTTGGCGATTTCGTTTTGATAATCATAAGTTTTGTGATGCAGCATGCGTGTAGGGTAGTGAGTGTGTGCATAGGAGATAGGAATAAAATTACTAAAGCAATGAAGAAAAATAAGCAAGATTCCTACTTGCTAGTCCACATGCTAATTCAAATAGTTCTTAAATTCAGCTCAACATGTAATAGAGGAGTTTGGGCTTACAAAATAATAAACAATTAAAGGCCTAAATAATATGTTCGAACATTAAACCAAATTAGGGAATGAAAAAATTAGGGTTATGCCTAGAAAAAAAAAATATTATGATTGAAAATTTCCTCAAAAGAGCTTAAATTAGGCCAACAACAAGGGAAATAACCCAAATAACTCCAAGAATTGTTAGAGAGGCCTAAAGATAGGTTTATAATATGTTTTAGGTTTATAAACTAGGTTAGGGATGGTAGGTATATGTAGAATAATTAACACCACAACCGAAATATATGCCCAAAACTTCCATAAAATCACTACTTTAGGGAAATTAGAAAAGAGAGCCAAATAAAGGGAGATGTCACCTGAATCGAGGTCGTAAAGGTTCCTCGAAATATTCAGGACTGAGAGTCCATCAAATTCTATCAAGTTTAGACCGGAACTCTGGAGTTTGGAGAAAATTCAAAAAAATCCACCCCAAAACAAAGGTGCTGCCAGCTTCAGATAAACCCAGGTGGGGCCCGCATGTGGTGGGACTTTTATGAAGTTTGACGGTGCATGGTGAGTTGCCCAGGAGGCTAGTATGTTCCAGGAAAGTTAACCCAAGCCATGCCTTGGCTGCGTAGAATTGGAAGTCGATCTCCCACGAGTGAATAGAAACTCTGTTTCACACTAAGTTTGGGAAGAATAGCTATGGTAGTCATAGGTTAGCTTCTTGGGGCAGATCAACACCACTTCTTGGATCATCCAACAGTGGAAGAGGTGTGGGAGATGCTATTCTGATGAAAAATACCTGGAATAAAGACTGGTGTTCGATTTTCCAAGTAGCTCTAGAATTTGATATTCACGCTTGTAGCTATCAAACCCAGGTGGGTGTGTATTTGTGTGGTTTTTTTTTTTTTTTTTTCTGCAGGTAAGGGCTTCAAAGACAGTTGTCCAGGGGTCTGGAATCCCTTGGAGACATCAAATTAGGTAGGGCCTTAGCCTGTGGGGACTAGGAGTCCGTCTCCCGAAAACTGCTCAAGTGCTGATGTTCACGCTTAGGAGTGGAATTCTCCTTTAGAACTTGATTCAAAACCAAGTTTGAGGCTGCCTCTCACTTCTATGATGGTCATCCAAGGCCTAGGAATGCTCTGGAGGTGTTGGGGTGATCAAAACTGTAAAGGTTTATCAATGGGATTGATACTTGTTCAGACACTTCATTTCAGCAAGCATAAAAATTGAAAATAACTTAAAAGAAAAGACAAAGAAGAAGTAGAAAGAAGACATTTAACTCAAGGGGAGGGAGTAATCTCCACCACCAGCGTTATACTAGGTGGGGGCCTAATCCCACTCACACGACAAGATAAAGAAGTCTCACTTTCAATTTTCATTTAATATTTCATAAGATAAAAAGAGCTGGTTGTGGGCTCTTATAATAGTCCCACAGCTAAGTTTACATAATAAAGTCCCTGTGTGGACTAAAATATCCCTAAGTCCACACTGATGTACCTAAAATACCCTCCCTACTAAAATAAATGACAGAATACCATATTAATCAAATAAAAGACTAGAATACCCTCAAAATTCTGTGTTCCCCCATTACAATAGACATAAATAATTAAGAAATTAATAGAAACAACTAAACTAAAGTATAAAACTCCTAGCATAGGTCAAAATCCATATCTCGGCCATGATGTCTTCATCATCTTGTATATGGACTATTCAAGCATTTCTTGCACCATATCATTTAATGTGCCCTTTGGGGTTGCATTCCTTACATGGGTGGCATTCTTGAGTGTTCTAAATGCATCATGTCTAGCAATATTGTTGATTGAAATATCAACCTCACCATTAATATGTGAGCCTTCTGCACCTCCCTCTCCACCTCCCTCTCCACCATTGACACCTTCTCTAAAGTTGGGGCCAATGTATTTGTCTTGTAGTTTTTTAACCTAAAGCTCAAGTTCATCTATTGTCTCAACCGAGTTGGAAAAGAAGTTTTTCTCATTGATTATTAGTTAGCCTCCTTTTAAAGTCCACCCATTGTGTGATGCCATAGTGCTTGCCTTGGTTTTGCTACCAATTGATGTTGGACTGATGAAGGAGATTGGGTTATATTGCAAAGTTTTGGTAATTCAGGTATAGTCATGATTGGAAAAGATTTGGGATTAATTAAAGAATGAAATTGAAGCATCTGGATGGGAAATTAGGGTTCATAGGTGCTGATTTAAAATCTAAGAATTAGAATTAGGAATGGGCTGTATTTTTCCTTAAGATAAAGGATCATTTGGGAACTAATGAAATAGATGGAATCTGTTCTATTAACTGAAAATGATTGGGGAATGATGAAATACAGGGGGTGTTTGCAGTAGGATGAGGTCTTATGGGATTTTGTAGGGTATATTGAAGGGGTGATTTATGTAGAAGTTTCTCCCAGGGTGAAATCATGCTATGAAAATTAGGAAAAATTTAGATCTAATCAATGCTTACCTAATTTTAAATTGTTAATTAGTCCAAACATCATTTTGACTAATTTTTTAGCCATTAAACAAGAAGCACTAATTGGCTGATGCACCAGTAGAGCAGTGGAGGAACCTATAGGAAGATAGAATGATGCAGCACAATAGAGATGACACCAAAGAAGATGAATAATGATAGCTAAGAATATCAATAAAATCCAAAGTAATGTCGTGAAAAAAAAAAAAAAAAGAGAAAGAAAAGATGAAGATCTAATTTGAAGCTTTTCGAAACCCAAAATAGGGGATCTTGGCCTCCACCCAGCTTGAATAAACCCAAGGAATCCATCTTTATGAAAAACCACTCCTGGTTTTTAGACTTCAAAAAGGAAGAACACACTAGTCAAGAGCTAGAACACAAGAAAATTCTTTATTCATCAATTTCATTTATAAAATTGTGGGTTTCAAGCATATATTTAGACTTTACAGGCCAATCTTTCCAAATCCCACTTTAATTACACTTTCTAAAAAAATAGAACTCTAAAATAATTAAATCCCGGTTTTGAGTGACACTTGCTTGTATTTTGGTCATAACTCTCTCAAATCACATTGGATTCTCAAGCTCTTGGTCTTGTTGAAAGGTAACTGAATAACCTTTCAAATGGTACCAAAATCAACCTAAACGGATGAATTTTGACCCTAAAAAATATGGCCTAAAGAGAAAAATGGGATTACAACTTTGATTTGAAGATTCCTAACTACATAAGGACTCTAAAATAAATTCAAAAGAAATAAAAGATAATGTCTAACATTAAATCCTAATAAAATACTAATTGAATCAAATCTAAGATGCTCTATACGTCCCCCACTTGGCTATCACAAGGATCACACACGTGTGGGTCCCACCCACATGTCACGTGGGCCCCACTTCAGCTTGGATGTCTGCATCAGGATGTAAACAGAATTCATATATGACCTTGCACACTCAGATTACTTAGTATATAGAGGGACAGCTTTGGGTAAGGATAGACTAGGCTTGAGGGGTTTAGTGCAGGGAGGTTACTGGCAGTTGATTTCCCAAGAGAAGGCTGACAACAGTGGGGTATGTGGGCTCTTGTTAGGCAGACATCACAGAATGAATGGTGTAATTCGGACCAGAGTTATGCTACAGGAAGATCCAATACAGAGTTAAGGGACTGCAGGGTTAGAGTTGTTCTGATGATTTCCAGGAATGACATTACTCGGTGAAAACAACCAAAGAAGAGAGCTGAGGCTGCTACAGGTTTTAAACCATCTAGCTTATTGATTTCCAGCTCTGATACTGTGAATTCTTGAAAGAAAACGGAGGAGTGATGATTAAGAGAATGTCCACAGGTTAGAGAAGAGCTTTCTGGTTAATGAAACAGCAAAGGAATGAGTGGCAAACTGCTTTACAAGTATTGGATTTAAAGAAATCATGGAGACAAGGGGTTATGGAAGGTTTTCATGATTCTCTAATGGTGGAATGGCAGAAAATCAATTAATCAGAAGGAAAGAAAGAAGAAAGAAGAAGAAAAAGGAGAAGAAGAAATAATGGTGTATTGTTAGATAATCACCTACCTTCATAGCCTAGGACTTCACCATCCATAGGTCAAGCAACCACACCAAGAGCTTGAAGAAGATGCCTACTCGTGTAGCACAAGAGGGCATAAAAAAACCAATCGATTTTCATTCAATATTCATTAAAAAAAAAGAAAAAGGGTAGGGGTTATTTTATAACCTACGACCCCATCTCTAGGGTTTCCCCTTTACATACTTTTCAAACTCAAATAAAAAGAAATAAAATACAAATTAGAAACTATCCTAATCATGTGGAACCATCCCATGTGCTCGACAGCCACTTATTTGGCCACGAAATCACTAGGGACAACTTTGCCCAAAAACATTAATTCAAATCCCTCTTATATCAAATATGAAATAACAAAGTAAAACTCTAAAAAAAATCACTAAATTTATCAACTTAAGCTTCCATTGAGGTACCAAAGATGTTCCCCCATGATCTTCTCGTGTGGACCCCACCAAGAGGCATGTGGGTCCCATGTGACCTTCCATGTCTGCATCACTGAGCCAATGACAAAAATGAAGATGGTGGTAATGAAGTATGGTAAATCGGCCAGAGTTGTAATTGTATAATATACAAAGACTATTTTGGCAAGCTGTGATGATGATGGTGTCTGCAACTAAGATTGGTGGTGCTGCTGGAAGCTTCTGGTTGTTGGGAGTGTTTTGGCCATGGTTGGGGATGAGAAAATTTGAATCAAATTGATTGAGGCTTTGATAGCAATGGTGGTTGGTGCTACGGTCGGGCGGTGTTGCTGGGGGCTTCTGTTTGCTGGGGTATTCTTGGTCATGTTCACAGACCGCAGGGGTAACAGAAGGCAGTGTATGTGGAAAGGAAGGTGTCGTGGGTGGGGTTGGGAAGAAGAGGAAGCAAAAGAGGGAAAAAATGGAAATGACGACAGTAACTGTTGTATCTGTACTTAAAGACTTAAAACATTTCGGGTAGTTATTATCCCCCACCAAAAAAAAAGGAAAGTAAAAAAATGAAAAAAAGAAGGAAAGATTTGGTGGGGGGGGGGGGCAGTTCTATTCTCTTACTTTCAACAGGGAGGACAGATTAACACACCCACAGACATATATATTAGAGTTATCAAAATTTATATAATTGTGGTAAATTTTGTTTGTTTAGTGTTGATTTGCCTACAGAGTCCCTATCACCTAGGTGTCACTTAGATGCATGTTGAGAACTGTATTTTCATGGATATGCTTTTAAATATGTCTTAGTTATTTTTATTTTTCATTTCTTGTTTTTATATTAAGCCATGTTTTTTGACTCAACTCAACAAAACATATCCCTACAACTTGGATTCAGCTACACTAATCTTGTTCCACCATTTCGCTTTATAAGCTCTGAACAATGAATTTTCAGAGTTCCTGTTTAGATGGTTTTGGATTTAGGTTTTATGCTTGACTGCCAATCTTACACAACCCTCTTCCTTTATCTTGGCTGGGGATCAGCAGGACAGTAACATTGCCGAAGTTACCTAAATATGTGATTATATTCAAAGAAGAAGTTTAGTATTGGTTTCAGTCTGCACTAAAGAAAACTATATATACACCTTGTTCTGCCAATGAATTGGAATCATTGATAGCTGGTGTAAATTAATAAAATGAAGGGAGTTCACTAAATATTTTCTTTAATTTAATTGTCTATATGGTAGGACCTGAAATGATGCCTTATTTTTGGTATAAAAAAACATCCCTTAATGTTGGTTATTTTGTCCTTCCATGAGATTATAGGGTTTAGCAGTAATTGTTGTGACCACAATTTTGTTGAAAGTTACTATGTCTTAGGTTTTTGCATGCACTAAACTGCTGACTATTTCTGCCAGCTTCTGGCAAAACACGCTGTTTCTTTTAGTTACATCGTTGATTATACCACATCTTTGCAGAAATTGTACGAGCATCTGGATTGGTACCAAATCAAAGTTATATGGATCATGAAAGAATTGAGCATGAAAGTCCACTGAGATCAGCAGTTCAACAAACAAATGGTGGACCCATGGATTTGGAGGGATGGTCTGGGATGCAAACAGAGGTAATGCTGTTCTATACTTACCATCATGGATGTACCTTGTAGAATGTTTCAATGCTTACAAGATTTAATTATGGGTTCATGTAGCTCTATCCAGTTGTCTTGCAACATTTCCTCTGAATCAATAATGTTTTGTCATCTTCTTAGTCAGTCCCATTGTTCTACAGTTCATCATTTTGGTAAAATTAACATTTATTATGTATATGTAATTCTTGTCTGTTGACTTGTGTTGTGGTGCCCTTATTTGTTGCAAGCTTATGTAGTGTTACCAACTACCTGTAAAAGCATCATTGAATAGGGATTTTCTTTTGTACGTAAATATGGACTGTCTACCATGTCATATATGTTTCCTGTGGGATTGTTAGGTGGGTCAGACAATTGCTTTACTTGTTCTTTTATTTTTTGTTATTTGTTTACATAGGATGGTGAATGGAATGGTTAACAAACTATGGTTTTAGTTTTGCAGAAGCTATTTGAAACAGAAACAAAGACGCCTCTATTGCAGTTCCCTTTTTAGAATCTGGAATTTTGTACAACAGCAATCTCACTGGTAGGCAGTGAACAAGTTCTATCCTGATTTGGAGTAGAATTCTCTTCTTATTTAGAGATCTGATCCCACCATCCTTCTTCATTTTCAGTCACTTGCCCACATGTCTATTTGATGATGAGAGAGAGAGAGAGAGAGAGCAGTGAAGAAATCATAAAAAGCCACAGGAAACTATGTTTTCAGGCTATTGGTCTCCATCTAAAAGTTGTGGCCACACTCTGATGCAGCACACAATAGGGTTTACCCAAATTGATGCAGCACATCCAAAATTATCAATCACAGCACTAGAAGACTCAATATTGTATACATTAAAGTGCTTCCTAGGACTTTCGGGTGTGGGTTTTATGCATTCAGAATCTGGGAAACAGCAAGGTAAAACAATGGACTACAGGAGCTGTTTAGGGGTACTACAGTAGGGTTTTTTTTTTTTTTTTTGAGATGTTTAGGGCTAGTACAGCAGCGTATTAGAGACTTCTAATCCAGGTCAGGACTTGGTTCAAACAGTAGGTGGGCATTAGGATTAGTTAGCCTCTATTCTGGGCATAACATCAAGGTATGTATGGGTTATAACAGTAGATGGTCAAGCAGACTTTAGGTGTTATCTAAGGACTGATTACAGGCCATGATTGGGTCCTAATCAGAGACTATTTAGAGAATGGTTCAAAGGGTTAAGGAAGATGCTACAGGACTAGAAGACTCAAGGTTGTATACATTAAAGTGCTTCCTAGTACTTTTGGGTGTGGGTTTTGTGCATTTAGAATCTGGGAAACAGCAAGGTAAAACAGTGGACTAAAATAGCTGTTTAGGGTAGTACAACAGGGTATTTGAGACTTCTAATCTGGGTCGGGACTTGGTTCAAACAGTAGGTGGGCATTAGGATCAGTTAGCCTCTATTTTGGGAATAACATCATGGTATGTATGGGTTATAACAGTAGATGGTCAGGCAGACCTTAGGTGTTATCTAAGGACTGATTATAGGCCATGATTGGGTCCTGTTTGGAGAATGGTTTGGAGGGTTAAGGAAGATGTTACAACAACGGATTTAAGGATAACATTCAGCCGAAGGTATCAATTGGACTTGGTTTAAAGTTCTGGGTGAGAAATAGTAAAGGGAATGGGAGTTCTAAGGTGCCGCAGGTTGGACAGCAAGTGTTAACAAGGTTATATGTAGTTGTGACTAATCCCTACCCACAAACTTAGTAATCCCTACCAAGTTTCAGGTTTGGCACAAGAAAACCTGAAGAAGAGAAGTTCTACTCGTTAAGAGAAAAAACCTTAAACTTTTTTATTCATCCTTCATATCCATTACAAGAGATTGGGGCTTGTTTTCTCAGCCGAAAGCTTCTAAAAACATCCCACACGACAGCCCTCCCCCTTTCTAATTTCTCCCATACGAGTGGGCTGTGTTTTTCCTTACTAAACTCTATTTAAAAGACTTAAAAAAAAATACCCCAAAGCAATAATAAAAATGACAGCTAGGCCCTAAACTCCAATAATTCATAAAATTTTAAAATAAAGCAATAAACAACTCAAATGAAGGATTATAAACTAAACTAAAAATTCCAACATGTGTCTCCATGTGTCCCTCCATGTACTCACATGTGTGTCTTCATGTGTGGACCCAACCAAGGCCATGTTTGGGTTCCACTTTGCCTCCAATGTCAACATCAAACCCCCGTTGTTCGAAAAATTTCGACTTTGAGTTTTGTAGAGGGAAAGGATCATCAACGTTTTTTTTTTTTTATATTAAAGAAAGAATTTTATTGCTAAAGCCAAATAAGAAAAATAGAAGAGAGAAATGGGATGAAAAATCCCCACAAAAAGGGGTAGTACTCCAACACTGAATCATCCAAACTAACTAGTATGGGGTAGCACCAACAATATGCGCTCAATCCTTCACAAGAGCCCCTTCCGGAAGCCTAGAGTAATCGTTACAACGTCTGGCCCAAAACAAAATTAACTCATTCGCTCTCCTATAAACTTGGTACACCGGCTTTGCACAATCCCTAAACACATTGTTGTTTCTCTCCCTCCACATAGCCCAACAAACCGTTATTAGGACTAGCTTTGAGATCCTTTTCCCCAACTCATTGAAACCTTCAAATGCCAACCCATAAGAAGATTAGAAAGGCCTAAAGGGGCTATAAATGGCATGCCAAAGTCGCTAGCCAGCCCGCTTCATATTTCCCACGAAAAGGGGCAGTGAATAAATTGGTGGGAGGAGGATTCCACATCCTTATAACATACGAGACATACATTGGTCAAGCAAAAGCCTTTCTTTCACATCATATCCATAGTTGAGATCTTGTCCTAAACCGCTGTCCAAATAAAGAATTGGACTTTTGGAGGAATTCCATTGTACCACACTTCTCTCCATGGCCTCAGAACTTCCGCAGTGGAAGATGTGAAATCATAGCAAGATTTCACTTAGAACTCCCCCTTTTCCCTGGTCTCCAAATACGGCGATCTGGCGATCAACCCTCCCCAAATAAACCTGTAAATCATACAACCACATCATAAATGTGGATATCGTTCGGAGCTCCTAGTAAAAAACATCCCGCCTCATAGCCGGGTTCCAAACAATACCCCCACCATGGGTCAACAAATAGGACGGCACCCTTGCGCTAGGGTCTGCAGCCAAGGCAAAAATATCGGGTAAATCCAATCTCAAGGACCGCTCCCTACTCCAAATATCCTCCCAGAATTTTACTTGCCTCCCATCACTTACCTCATAAGCTAGCCCCTACCCTTGAACGCTTGCAGGTGAGTCATAATACCTCTCCAAAGGCTACAACCATAAGGACCCCTCACCACCCTAGGATCCCACTCATCCTCAATACCAAACTTGGTTGCTAAAACCTGACGCCAAAGACTCTTCTCCTCTTGGCCAAAGCGCCACAACCACTTACATAATAGGGCCTTGTTCATTGCTTGTAAGTTGCGAATACCTACCCCCCATTCTCCTTAGGAGAGCAAACCTTTTCCCAATAAACTAGGTGCATACCCCTATCATTATCCTTCCCTTTCGAAAGGAAATTTATTAAAATTTTCTCCATGGATTTGCAAACATTGATTGGCAACACCAACACTAACTGGTAATGAATGAGAACACTTGCCAGGGATGCCTTTATGAGAGTAAGCCTCTCCTCCCTTGGATAGGTAACGGGCTTTCCAACCATTCAAGCGCTTCATCATTCTGTCAATCACCAGACTCCACACACCTCTTTGCTTATAATTAGAAACCCAATGGTAAACATAAATAACTCACCGGTAGCTAACTCCGTCTCCACTCCAAGTCCGAAGCAAGTTGCACCAAATTCGGCACCTCACCCACTGCTAAAATAGAGGTCTTGGTCAGATTCAGATGGAGACCAGACACCACCTCGAAGCATCTCATCACACACCAAAAGCATCCTAATTTTCTTTGAGAGTTGTCACAAAAAATGATGGTGTCATCCACAAACAGTGAATGAGACACAACCACCTCTCTTTGGCCTAAAGCAAAACCTTCAGTCATACCTATTTTTGCTGCCCTCATAACCAATCCACCCAGAATACCAACCATCAGGAGAAATAGGGGAGAGGACAAGGGATCGCCCTGATGTAAGCCTCGGCTACACCTAAAGTGCCTTTTTGGTACTTCATTAATCAGAACCAAGAAGGAAGCCAAATTGAAGCATTTCCGCATCCATTCCCTTCACCTAACCCCACAGCCATGATGCCTCAACACATACAACAAGAAATCCTAGTTTAAGTGATCATAAGATTTCTCCAAATCCAGTTTGCAAATCACCCTTGACCTACTTTCCCTAACACGGGCATCAATGCATTTGTTAGCACACAGGACCCCATCAACCATTGCTTTCCCATGAAGGAAAGCACCTTGTTCCTTAGAGATGATCTGGGGAAGCACTTCCTTAAGGCACAAGGCTAGGCACTTGGAAATTATTTTGTAGGTACTCCCCACCAGCCTCACTGGTCTGAAGTCAGATAACTGATCAACCCCCTCCGTTTTTGGAATTAGCACTATGTATGTAGCATTACTCCCCTTATCTAGGAAACTCTTCTCAGGAAGCTCGAACCACATAGCCATATACCAAATCCTCCCACAATCAGATTCTGGTGCAATCCTATCGTCTTGTGAACATCTGATATGGGAAAGACCTTAAATTATCTATTTTATGATAATTAGCTAATAATGGAAAAACCTCATAAATATTCTTCCTCAGTCACCTCATATGTAACCATTTCATCATCATTCTTAGTGAGAACTTGATCTTCATCTACTGGCAGAACACAAACTAGGGGAGCAACATCACATGTATCATGTATCATTCATCATTGGCTCATCTATCACATTAGAAACATCAATACCGGCTTGTTCAACAACTCCCGCAACAAGATTACCATCTTCAGCTTTCAAGTAGTCCTCCACATCTCTGGCCTCTTCAAATTCTTAGGCTGCACTCTTGGGTTTCGTTTCCTCCTTTAACTTGAACAAGGCTGACTGTAGAGATTCCTTTACTTGTTTCTTGTTTGACATTTTTTGAACCAGTGCCACCTCAGTAAAAGGCCTTACTTGGAAGCGATAATATACCCCCCAATCACAAATCCACAGAGAATTGGTGGTCTTGTCAAAAGTAGCCTTCCTCTTATCCAACCATTTCATTCCTAGAACCATTGGATGACCTTTGTAAACATTTTCATACAAATAGTACTAAGCACTATCTATTTATTTTTTGCGATCAAACTGAATAATAAAGTGACTATCTTCATGACAACAAAATGACAGCATCGGGATGTCATGAAAGTCTCTCAGACAATCAAGGAGAAATGAAATTGTCTGCATATAGGTCACTGATTATGACCCCAACATTCTTCCATGAGGGAAATGAAAAATGTACTTAACCGTGAAAACCATTTGCTCCAAAATCTTAGGGTCATAGACTGTAGTGGTGATGGACAACAATCACTAAGGTGCTAAATCCCAAGGTTGAATGTCTGCTGGAATCAGCCCACAACAAGAGTTCTTCTATTAGTAAATCAACAGCTCTTTTTAAGGGAAACCTGTGAAAGAATCATAGGTTTAGGTGTTATGGGAATCAATCAGCAGCAATATAGTAGCACCTCTGTGATGTATACGGAGTAGCAGCAGCAGACCAGTGAATTTATATGGTACTGATCAGTCCATTTATTGTCCACACACAGTCAACTTGAATATTTTTCCAGCACTTTAAATATCAGCAAGGGTCATTGTCCACAGGTCAGTATGCACTCAGGCATTGATTTGAACAGCTTGCACTCAGGTATGTGACAACAATGTGATCAGGTAGGCAACAACAAGCACTCGGGTATCCAAGGTCAAATCTGGGATGTGTTCTTCAGCAGCAGACGAGTACTTATATCTGGCATAGCAACAACTCGTGTGGTTCTTCTTTCAAACAGTAACAGTGGATAAAAGTGATGTAATCAAGGTCTGTAAATATTGGCTTATCAAATGGATCACAACAAGGTCTGTAAATACTGAAAGCATCAAGTGTATGAACTTGTGTAGTATGCGAAACAGTGGGTAACAAAAGAGAACTCAAATGGGGCACCAGGAGTTGGTTTAAAGATGGTTCTGTGCAAACTCTGTAGTTATTGCATGAAGGTAGGTGTTTTTTTTGTTTTGTTTTTGTTAATAACACCATCATTTAACCCTAACGGGTAGTGCAATTGGCCGGGATCATGCTTCAGGAAGCAGAGGTCCTGAGTTCGAAACACAGCCCCTTGGGGCCACTTGCCCAAGTGTAAAAACCCCATTTACCCGGTGCATAGGAGAGGCAAGGAGTCCATGTGCCCTGAGGATTTAGTTAGGTGCTCTAAGAGGCCTGGATACCTTGGTAATCCAAAAAAAAGAAAAAGAAAAGAAAGGTAGGGAGGTTTAAAACGGCTGGACAGGTTAGGGAATTAAAGTCAGGGTAGGTATGTGGGCTAATTTGACCCTGAGATGAATTTAACAGTGAGAATATGATGGGCTGATACAGATTCTAGTTTAGGATTAAACCACAGAGCACATATAGGTTTTAGGAGTGTGAATGGGAGGCTATAGGTAGAGTATGGCGGGGATCAAGCAGGGAAAACCTTAGGTCAGGTATAGATAATAAACAATTTAGAAAAGTGGCTGATTATAGGTTTAATCTGAAGGAAGTTAGGGCTGTAATCAGATCTGATTCCAGATCAGAAATTGGTAATAGATAGATGCTAAAACTTGGACTGATTTAGTTGCTTGTAAGGCAGTAAATCAGTTCCAAGGAATCAGGCTAATTACACAGATTCGTAAGGAACCCTAGCCTTAAATCACTGCAAGAACAATATACATCCAGCCTTTAAACTTCACATAAATATCAAAGAAACCTCTACAATCGAACCTGAGTCACTCTGAGAAAATAACTTCCAGCTGTTGCAATAAACCTAGATGAATACCCTTCCCTTTAAGAGAGAAAACAAAAGAGACCTATGACTTCGGATCAGGACCTCATTCAAGAACCCCTGTGCAAATCGATAGGACTCCACCCAGTAATCACTCAAAACATCAAATATGATTGCTTGCAAGCTTCTTCAATAGAACATCCTCAGTAGCAGTGAGTTTTCCAGCAAGAGTACCCTGAATAGAATGCCTCAGAGAATAACCAACAAGCCTTATGACTGTGATGCAACCTTGATGTAGGATTTCTTGTGTCAGTAATGTAATGCAAAACCTCCAGCAACAATCTCCTTAGAGTGATAAATTCCAGGAGTATATAAAGGACCAGCACCCTTCTGTTTCTCTGTTTGTATATGCTCCAAGGAACCTAACATGATAGAGATTAATTGAAACCTGACTCTGATACCAAAATTGATGCAGCACACAGTAGAGTTTACCCAAAATTGTTGCAGCACACCCAAAATTATCAATCACAGCACTAGAAGACTCAAATTTGTATACAAAAGTACTTCCTAAGACTTTTGGGTGTGGGTTTTATGCATTCAGAATCTGGGAAACAGCAAGGTAAAACTGTGGACTAAAGGAGCTGTTTAGGGGTAGAACAGCAAGGCATTAGCAACTTGTGATCTGGGTCAGGACTTGGTTCAAACAGTAGGTGGGCATTAGGATTAGTTAAGCTCTGTTCTGGGAATAACATCAAGGTATTTATGGGTTATAACAGTAGATGGTCAGGCAGACTTTAGGTGTTATCTAAGGACTGATTACAGGCCACGATTGGGTCCTAATCAGAGACTATTTACAGAATGGTTCAGAGGATTAAGGAAGATGCTACAGCAAGGGATTTGAGGATAACATTCAGCCGTAGGTATCAACAGAACTTGGTTTAAAGTTCTGGGTGAGAAATAGTAAAGGGAAGGTTATACGTACCTGTGAGTAATCCCTACCCACGAACTTAGTAATCCCTACCAAGTTTCAGGTTTGGCAAAAGAAAACCTGAAGAAAAGAAGTTCTACTCATCATGAGCAAAAACCCTGAAAATTTTTATTCATCCTTCATGTTCATTACAAGAGATTGGGGCTTGTTTTATTAGCCCAAAGCTTCTTTGGGCTTCTAAAACATCCCACATGAAAGCTCTCCCTAAGCTTTGGGCTTCTAAAACATCCCACATGAAATCTCTCCCCCTTATAATTTCTCCCATATGATTTGGCTGTATTTTCCTTTATTAAACTCTATTTAAAAGATTACTCAAAAAAATAACCCAAAACAATAATAAATATGACACCTAGGTCCTAAATTATAAATTAAAACAGTAAACAAATCAAATGAAGGACTCTAAACTAAACTAAAGACTCCAACATGTGTGTCTTCATGTGTGGACCCCACCAAGTCCATGTGTGGGTCCCACCTTGCCTCCAATGTCCACATCACACTCTCCTGCCAAGGGAGGATAATGCGGGAGCATCATCAAACCTTGGAAGCAATTTTATTGCTTCTTTTAAAGAATAAGATTGAGAGAATAAGGATGATCGAGTGGTGGTGGCATGTGGAGGTTTCAGTCAATTTGTTTTGTTTGGTTTGGAAGTCTTTTATGTTAGCTTTATTTCAATTTTTGAATTTCTACAGCGGGGTGGTTTTGGAATTTTGTATCAGTCCCTATGATGTGATTTTCTTTTTAGTGGGATATAAATCAGTTATAGGGGGATTATAGGTTGGTGGCGGCTATGTAGGGGGATATTCATTATTTCTCCTTTGTCCAACTGTCCAAGTCAACATAAAATCAACTGAGGAAAGTTTCTAATATCTTTATGGAGAAAAGTCAAATTCAAGAGATTTCTAATCTCTCAAAGACTATATCTATGCAAGAAATTACTAGGTTTTTATAGGGATTTTTATTAGAATTAGGAAGTTCTATATTCTGTCAAGTATATTTAGAAAGCCTTCCTTTTATTTTCTAATTAGTGTTTTAGCAATTTTTGGCTATAAAAGCCCTAAGGGCATCTGAATGTACTATTGGTGATTTTTATTGAAGTGTTGAATTGAAGTTGGTGCTTCTTTTCTTTTCCTATTAAATGGTGCTGAAGGAAAACCTTAGTATTGTTGTAGTTGGTACAAGCCCTAACTTCTCAGTTGTTGCTGAGATGTTAATCTCTTCCATCTATTTTTTTTGAAGTTTTTCTTTTATTTAGTTTATAATCATACATGAGTGGAGTTTATTTGCTGCATGGTGCATCTACAAGGAGTACTAATCTCCGTGTTTCACGTGCACCAGAATTATCACAAGCTAAGTATTGTATTTGATTGAGTTTCTTGATTTATTTTATTGTGTGGATTTTTCTGGTTAACCATTGGGTACATATGATCTATTTGGAGGCTTTAACTAACATCTCTCTTTGACCCAGAAATTTGGGAACATGTAGTGCAAAAATAGAATTACCTTTCTACAAAATTTCACTGAAGTCTGCAAACCCTAACTAGGGTTTCATATTAGTTGACCAAACTGATTTTTTGTACTCGATCTTGGTTTGCAGAGTTATCTGACTTTTGAGTAATTTGGTGGATCTAGTCGCATGTATGGTATGAATCCTCCAAGGAAATTGGTTGTTCTTCGGTGTGGATCCATAACCTTCAGAATTTAACAATCTCTTGAGATTATTCTGCATCAATTAGGCTCTCCACCAACTTTCACGGGGTTATCCAGCTGAAAATTTCTCTTTAGGGTTGCATCCTCTTCATTCATGGTTCACAACTTCTTTGATGTCTCTATTTTCATAATAGTGATTCTCCTATCCAGCCAAGAGTGCAGTTGGCCTATGCTTGGGTTGGGTGAGGTAAGTTGAAGCTTGGTTTGGCCTGGCCCAGCTCTTCATGACTGAAGTAAGTCCCAAGCCTGGCCAAGGACCAAATTTTGGGGCAGGCTGCTAGCCTCAGATTCGGTCCTTTTCACTAAGTAAGATTTAGTCAAAATCTCAAGCCTAAGCTCTCTACATTTAAATATTGGGCTGGACTTGTTTTTCAGAGGCAGCTCAAGCCCTGTCGTTAGAGGGCTGGGCTAAAAAGGCCCATCATGCTGGCCTGGCCCATGTGCACCCTTACTTCCCTCTTTTGAATTGTACAATCAATCATCACATCCTTCTCCATATTCTTTGTAATGCAAGGGCATTTTCACACCGGGCTTTATTGGGGTAGCCTGTGAGAGATGGGGGCACACTCGTGGTGGGGCGACCCGTGAGAGACGGGACCCATGAGAGGTGGGGCCCACGAAGGAGGGTTCGACTAAGGGCCTAGCCTAGCCTAGGCTATAAGATAAAGAGATTGATTTGCCTCCCTCTATCAGTTCGAGATTTTGGAGCAAGTGGTTAAGTCATCTTGCATCAAAATGGTGTCAGAGTAGGAGGTCTTGTGTTCAAAACTCCTCACCAGGGGTGATTAATGTATGGACATTTTTACACCGGGCTTCAGTGGGGCAACTTGTGAGAGATGGGGGCACACTCGGGATGCGGAGACCCGTGAGAGGCGGGACCCATGAGAGGTGGGGCCCACGAAGGAGGGTTCAATCGAGGGCTTGGCTTAGCTTGGGCTATAAGATAAAAGGATTGATTTTCCTCCCTCTTATCAGTTTGAGCTTTTAGAGCAAGTGGTTAGTCATCCTCCATGATACTCGTAAACAATGATTATATTTCTTGGGAGCATTATCTACATTGTTTCCTAGTAGGGCAATGCTTCGTTTGAAAAACACCATCATAATGGGATATTTCTTTTATTGTGATAAACCATAGTGCACTGCTCCCATGTGATGGTGGGATTTCTAACTTCTTGTGTATTGAGAGTTCTATTTCCTATCTTGTGGATTTTACGTTTATAAATACACCTACTGTTAATAATAAGCAATAGGAAAAAAAAAAAGAAGATATTGAAATAGAGTTCTGATAATTGTACATGAATAATACTCTTTCTTCATGTTAAATCCCAATCCAATAGTTGATTATTTACTAATGCCCCTTCGGCCAAATATGGAATGCAAACATTGGTGAGATACATTTTCCAATTAATCAAGCACGAGCTGTTAGTATCTTCTCTGGCATTGCGTAAAGCCACCTTTGAAGGGACTTGGGAACCGCAAATAAGCTTTGTGGAAAAGACACTGATGGAGTACCAATTAGTGCTGTAAAATGAATTAATCCTGAAAGCTCCCTTCTTCCCACACTTTCATATCATCCGGTCCTCCCATTTAAATCAACCTGCAACTCTCCAAGATAACCGAGTCTGATCCAATTGTTTAAATTATACTTAGTGATGGACTCCAGTGACTCTTTCCCTCTGACCCTTGAAATTTGAACAGATGCTGTCTTGTCTGAACTCTGAAGCCATGGAACAGAGAACAGAGAAACAATTCTTTAATTAGCTCTTCTGCAGCACAAGTCTTCCCAAAACTGAATCTTGTCCACTTACCCACTCTGAAACCTGCACCTCATGAAAACTTCTTTAAACACCTTCAACATTTGTTTCCCTGTGCTTACTTCATTGCTTCTGAAAACTTCCGAACCCTTATGGTTGCACCCATAGTTCATTGCAATACTTGCTTTCATAAGCTATTTGCCTCCTTCCAAAATCCGTAGGAGTAATTTTCTCAAGTAAACCTTCGTTTATCACTGTAAAAGGGTGGAAACCACACCTCCCACCTTATTGGGAGTATATAACCTTTTCCAATCTACAGAATGAATTTTCTTTGGCATCCTCCATCCCATTCTACAGAAATCTCAAGACTTTCTGTCGCCAAGGTGGAATGGGAAAAAGGGGACCAGGAGAGAAAGGTGTGCAGTTAAGTTAGTTGATGGTCCTTTCTTGCCATGTTTTGAACTACACACTTTGCCTCTTTAGAACACTTTGAAAAGTGGCACCCTTGGTTTACTCATGTATACTTAATTTCAAATAATGGTATTTATGCCAAGTGTATCGTGCTTCAGGAAAATGGTCTTCTTCAAAGAATGGGCTCCTTCCAAGCATCTCCAGTTGGTTGGCATGGGGCATCTGGAGTTCCAACCATTCCTGTTGTAAAGAAAGTCATAAGACTAGATGTTCCAGTTAACAAGTTTCCCAGTGTATGTAAATAAATATTCTCTTGTTTTATGACTTAAAGCTGGTTATTTTGTTTTACTATAACTTCAATTATGAATGGTTGGCAGTACAACTTTGTTGGTCGACTCTTGGGACCACGTGGGAACTCCTTGAAGAGAGTTGAAGCTACTACACAATGTAGGGTGTACATAAGAGGCCGAGGCTCTGTGAAGGATTCTGTTAAGGTAATAAGAATTCTTTTCATCTTCCAATGATAATGGTAAAGAGATGTGCTTCAAGTTAATTGCATTGTTGAAAACACAATTTGAATAGGATGAATGGATAGTGCACGTGAGAATAATATTGTATATTTACCAGTCTATATAAATTTTCAAAATTTCTATTTTGATGGACATTTCACCCTATTGAGTCATGGAAATTTTGCTGGAATATTTAGAAATAATGGAAATTCTGTAAAAAGTGGGGAAATATATAGGAAACATGAAAATTTTCTAATGAAACTTCAGGAAATGTCAAATGCTATTAATTATACATTCGTAATACAAAAAAAATACTAAAGTATCTATATTGTAATGACTAAGAGAGGAATATGGGGCGAGCATAGGCGCTGCCTAGAAGATATGGTTTAGTGTCACCCAAAATAACATTTATTTCTTTTCTTTTAATGTAGGACTCATACAATAAAGCCACACAAACAAGATTATCCAAAACAAAATTCTTGCATCATGTTCGATCTCCTTCAATACCAGAGTTTTGAGCTGGCTTGTCCCTATCCTTAATGGGGTAACCGTTATTGCTGTTCCATGTAACTATAGTATTGAGACCCAAGTCATCATGACATTGTCACTTCTTTGCAAGTCAAACTGATGCAGAACGCCAAACAGTATATACTCAGATTTGATGGTTTTTGCAGGGGTATTTTAGGTTTATTATAGTTGTATGGAAATAATTTTTAATTATGTCAGTTTTAGGTCAGTCTACATTAGTTTCTTATTAGTCAGTTTGAGGGTTTTATTTATTTCCTAGTAGAATATGTTTTCTTTATTTTTTAGAAAAATGAAATATCTATTTCTGTTACCTTTCTTTAGGCTCTATTTTGAAAGGTCAAAATTTACCTGTTTGCCTTTTTGGTTTCATTTGAAAAGTTATTCAACTTTGCCTAGTATTTATTTATTTTCAACTTTTGAATTTCTGCATCTTCTCTACTATTTCTCTCTTACAGCAGCCTATACTTTTCATCCCATAACCCATATAGCTGTTTAATCCTTTTTCACAACCCCTTTAAACCATTAAACCAAAAACTTTATCAAACCCTGATTTCCTTGTTCTGAATCTCGTTGATCCTACATCACAAACTCACATGTTTTTTTCAGGGTTTCAGATTGAAAGGACATTAGGAAAGTAGTTTAGATATCTAATCTAACATGGGATCTGCTTCGTGTTTCCTAGAGTCAAGTGGGTGATTTCACAAAAATGTTTGCGTAATATCCATGGAATTTGTGAAGAGTTGAATCAAAGTAACATTGATATTTCAATATTCAATTCATATATTACTGATTATTAATCTAAACTAGAAAATATTTATATTTATATTTCCGTTGATTTAATTCAACCCTTCATAAAGAAAGGAAATCTCGACAAAAATTTCACTTCCCCGACTTTTATTTCACATCCCCCCAAAACATGAAAAATTTCAAAAAATTTGCATAAATTTTGAAGCATAGTTTAAAATAGTTTCAAAACATCTTATCACATGGATATATGTTCACTGTAAAGTACTTTAAACTAAAATGTTTTCTGTTTCATTCTAAATAACAAGGATACTGACATGTGTTAGTGGTGTCTGACATAGCGACTTTGGGAAACCTGAAATGCAGACATTTCAGTACGGTTTATGCCATGTATAATATACCATATGATTCGAAGATAATTTCCTTCATGTAAGCTTGCGATATAAAAAAAGATATACCTAGAATAAGCTGGTGTACATGAAAAAATATATAACTAGAGTGGAAACAATATGATAAACGGAGTTTTGATTAAATAAAACTGTCGGTTGTGTCTGGTACACAATATGACATGGTTTCCAACTTGGCTAAATTTGAAAAGATGATTTCATACCTTCTAAAATATATCTGCATTTTTTTTAAGGGGGAAGGGGGGGACCAGTGGTTGGGGTCTTTTTTCCTTTTTCCTTGTTAAGTTCTTATAATTTATTTAGAAGTTTAAATCCTATTTATTTATTTTTCGTATGGAATACTCTCTTTTTACAGTCTTCTTCCAAACACGGGTAATGTTAATTTGTAGGTCAGGCACAAGTAGCAGGGATCTTTTTGTGATATATTAGTGATATGCGTCCCCTGTTACATATGCATTCTTGCAAGCATTCGACACCCACATTTTTATCAATTTGTTGTGGAATCCTGAGTACAATCAGTATTAATTGCTTACTTCGGCATTTGTAAATACCATAGTTGGGAGATCTTACCTGAATCCATTGTAAAGCTGCAGACTCATGATCCCCTGTTTCTTTATCAAAAAAAAAAAAAAGAAAAAGAAAACTTTGTTTCGTGATGATTTTCATGATGAACTGAACTGGATTTATGAAATTCTGCTTGTGAGATTCCAAAGAAGATATCATGATAATACCTTGGTTTAAGAGCAGAACAATGTGAATTATGGAGTTCATTAACAAAAAAAAAAGAAAAAAAAAAAGACCTACTCTCTTCCTTCTCTGTTCATGTCAAACCTCAATCAATATGGGATCAGTTTTATGAGGAGTTATATATACAATTCTCCTTAGTAAAATTCTATGATAAAACTTACTCTTCATATATCTTTTCATGTTGATGTGACAACATGAAAAATTAATGCAAGACAGCCTAGGGATGCTGTAAACCTGTGGGTAATGGGTTCAAATGAAGTCCAAAGAAGGATTGAAATAAACCCAAGTGAATAGGTTTATTAGGGTTTTAACCAGTGGCCAAATCAGAAGCCTCAAATTTGGACAGAACGTTGGATGAATGTAAACTAGGTCTATGACAGTCAGAATTTCTGAAAATTTATAGGGCAATAGATTTATGAGTGAGGAACAACCCGGAAATATTTAAGATTAAATGGATGATTAAAAGTATATAAGCTCTTCAAAACTCAGGTCTACACTTAGAAATTCAGTAGAACAACAAATAAAAGAGCTTAACAGAATAGGGTCAACAACTCAGAATATTTTAGAAATTGGTTACAAGGAAGCGAACTATAAACTCAGAAAATTTCAATGATTTGGACATGTATTGATAGTTCAACTTACAGAATTCTGATTACTATCCAAAATTATTGCATCAAACTAGAGAACTTGAACTAGGTTAAAAGAAATAATAGAAGAAGAGAATAAGAATAAGGGGCTGAGAATAGTAACATGTAAACAGTAACTCATGAATAGTGTTAGCAACACTAACCACTAACAGGGTTTGTAGTAGCACCAACATTCTCTATTCAATTCATTGGGGTTGGTGATTTAAATAGAGTACAAAATCGGAATTTTTAGAACCCATATTCCCTCCCAATATGTTACTTTCTAATTTCCAAAACTTGACCCTCAAGTATTACTAAATACTCAAGATCCCACTTTCTAAAAACTTTATTCCCATCACACACTGATTACCCTTAAGTATTTTGGTCATAACTTTCACAAATCACATCGGATTCATGAAATCTTGGTCTTTTTGGAAAGGTAACTAAATAACTTTTTTAAAGACACCAAAATTGAGTCAAAAAGGCAAGTTTTGACCTTATTACAATAAGTAGAACCCTAAAACCTTAATTTAACCTTGACTCTCAAGTCTTATTATTAAAAAAAAAAACCAAATAAAATTAATTTCTTACTTTACCCTTACAAATTGTAACCCATTAGTGATGTAGAACAACAATCCACAAGAAAAGTAAACAAGAAAGAAAGAAGATAAGAGAGAAGAGAAGAGATAAAGGGTAGAATACTCACCTCATGTAAGGGGTTGAGAGAAAACTTGAGATACCACACCCATTTCAACACATACGTGTCTTCTTTTCAAATAATCATCTTCAACTGTTTTTCATTGATCTAATGTGGCC
>JAOXJP010229583.1:0-10925 GCA_025762735.1 Platanus orientalis | reverse complement strand
CTTTCCATTTATTTTCTCTCCTAATTAATTTCGTTATAAATTAAAAGATATTCATTGTTATATAAGGACCAATATATTCTATTTGGTGGTGAAAAATATATCTATTTCCTTTTTAAAATTTTCAATATTATTTTCTTAAAAAATACATGTTTTTGGATTTACTAATTTTATTTCTAGAATTTTTCTTATGATTTTCACTTTGTATTTTTATTTTTTTTTATTTTATTATTTCACATTTTTATATATGTACTTCTTTGTTTTGTTTTTTTCCTTTTTCATTTATGTTTTTAGCATCCTTGTTCGTGCTTGCACAGATTCATTTGCTAATATTTAGTTAATAGTAATCTGCATAGTGTATGTATGCTTTAAAATGCAATGATCTTCCTTCATTTCTTTCATTCCTTTTTAATGCAAGTTTATTGATTGAGCTTTTATTTAACTATTTTTATCATATGCTCAAAAGAAAGAAGAAAACAACGTATATATAAATATATAATAATTGATGATAAACCAATGTAGGCAATGTACTGGTTAATAAAATGTCTTAAAGATTGGTGAAACAATTGATGATGCTATTAATTAGAAATTTAAAGTGTTATTTTACGTAGGATAAAAATATCAATTATTTATAGTTGTGTTTTTAAAATTGAATTATCAATGAATATAAACTAATTTGTTGAATTTATTCGTATTAGTGCTAGCCCATATGCCTAATATATTGCTAACTAAAAATCTTGAACCCAATGTCAAATTTGAAATACACAAAGCAAATGACTGAAATATCCTTGTAAAAATGCTTCAAATAACATCTATGTCCAATTTTTTCTTTTCTTTCAAAAAGTAGAGATTTTGACGGTCAAATGTAAAGTTATGGTTTCCCAAAGTTTTTCAATGACAATTATAATTGACCACCAAACACATTGTAATCACATATGTGAGCCATATTTTACTTGCCTTGATAATTAGGTGCACAACTTATATATATTGACAAGGGAAAAAGAATGTTATCTTCTAGTGTTTATGATTTGGCTAAGCCTTGCAATCATTTAAATGTGTCTGAGACTAAAGGTTTGTAGAATAGTATGAGGCCTTGCACTTTACCATGTGTGTCATGTATAGAGGATTGTCAATCATTGTGTTTGGATCTTGCATACGAGGTTGACACCAAAAACCAAGATGGTTTTATGTCTTTAAGAACACATGTAGATATACTTTGGAGCTTTAATGTTTCTTTGCACCATCCATGGGGATATATGGATTTCCCATACCTATCTACCTATCTTATAGCATTAAGCTCATTAGTTTGCCGTTAGTTAATCTTGTAAGTGAAAAAGAATTCTGATAAATAAATATGCTTTAATGCTATATAGTTTTCAATATAAAAAATATAAACGTTTCAAGATATAACATACTACAGATTTTTTAAGATATGACATCTCACACATTTACAATACCACCAATCAAGTCATAGAGATGAGCTAAATAAGCTACCAACCCCATAAAGAATTCATCCTAAATAAAAAGCCATATCAATTCGATCAATTTCACAAATATACCATAAACATAGATGTTGTTTGGAATTTAATCAATCAACCCAAGTATCCATCTATTAGTTGATTGTCAACATCTTCAAGTAAAATACCCATAATAGATGTGGCCAAGCTATCTAGTAATGCAGTTAGAAACAATTTTAAAATTGCCCAGAATTTTGCAGTGCCCAGATTTCAAATTTGTTTGTTTAGCTATCTTTGAGCCAAAATAAAAGTGGAACTCACAAGTTATTTGAGGCGGGTTCATATGAGTTTGCGTTCACCTCAATGAGGATAATGCCATATGGTTGGTTGCTAAAAACCAGTAATGGGTGCATGAGAAATTATCTATAAAGGTGCCCAGTTGAACATTGATTAAAGAGTGTAAAATTTGAATAGTCCCACATTGGTTAGCCCACAAAAGTTTGGAGGTTTATATAGAATAGCATTAGACACGACTTGGGCTCCAAGGGGTACCGCAGTTTTGTGGAAGGGGGAGGACCTAGTAACACACACACGCCAAACCGGGCCAGGTTAGATCAATAAGAAAAAAATAATAATAATTTTTCATTATTATTTTTTCTTTCTCCCATAAACGGTTAAGCCTCTATGCCTATTCTAAACATACATGAATAGTATATAAATAAATCATCATTAATTCATTTTAAGAATCCAAAATTCGAATAAAGTATATGCATCATAGTGCATTAGTGTCTTAGTGTTAGTGTAAGAGGGAGATACAAACACAATTTGGTTCACCAGTAATACAAATTGTAGTGTTTCTTCTGTGCGTAGTCGATCATTGTATCCTGAGAAGCAAACGTCTAAGAAACTCGTAAGCACCACCGTGAGGGGCAAAATATGTCTTAAAGACACAGTGTCAAACACTAGCTTTGATCAATCTAGTTATGATTTTTCCAATTTTGTCCAATCAAGTAAGTCGTTGTATTTATTTTATTACAAGTCTTTCTTAAAAATAAATTCTTTTTGTTTATAGAATCGTGCATATCATTCTTTATACATAGAAAATAGAACAACAGTAACAAACATCAAATTATAGTGTTCCCACTTGTTGTGTATAGATATACATACATGCATGAGATTACTGAGTACTACTATTGGGAATAGGGATACAACACATTCCAAAAGGCATCCATCCTTTATATAATGATTATACAACTGAACAAACCACACACCCACATTCCAAAAGTGGTGCGGATTTAGTGCACCCCCTTAAAAAATGACTAAGGTACTCCTTGTATTGAGAGCAAACACCTCAGTGCCAAAAAGTATTTTACACTTTTTAGGGGATGTTTTTCACTTTTTGGCACCAACATGTCCACCCCTGATGCAAGGAGGACCTTCGACGTTCTTTAAAGGGGCACACCAAATCCTGAGGGTACACTGAACCAAAGAACGCATCATCTCCATGAAGTGATTGAAATTGCCCACCAATATTCTGAAGTGTCAAGTGAAGTATAGCTGTCTAAAGAAGGCCTATTTGTGTAAGAAAGGATAACAACTATTCGTCCAATAAACCAAAAAAAATGGAGCAACTAATGGCACCCGCAAAACCTCTCACCACACCCCCTTTTTTTGTTTTTCCCTTAATCCCCCCTGCCCTACCTAAAATACCATCCCCTCTTTTCTCCCCACACCTCCACCCTTATCCTCTCCGGCGCCATCAACCCACCTGTCTCTCCTCTCCGGCGGCAACCCACCCCCTCCCCCTCTCTCTAGCACCCCCTCTCCCTCTTCCTCTATCTCCCTCTATCCTCAGTGTTTCTCTCTCTTTCCCTCCCTCTCTCTCTTCCTCTTCCTCTCTCTCTCTCCCTCTATTTTTTTTTGTCGCTCGAAGCTACGAGGGAGAGGGAGAGAGAGAGAGAAAGAGGAAAAGGAAGAGGACAAGAGAGAGGAAAAGGAAGAGACGGAGAGGAGAGAGGGAGATGCGAGGGTGGGGAGAGAGTGAGGAGGGGTATTTTGGGGAGGGGGTAAAAAAGGAAAAAAAGGTGGGTGTGGTGAGAGGTTTTGGGGGTGTTATTAGTCACTCCCAAAAAAAGTACAATCGCTTTGTTTTGACGTATCAATACATAGGAAGTAATGATAATGGAAAAAAAAGGTTATGTCACACATATGTAATATAAACATGTATATACGAAAAGAATCGATAACTAACTTCTTGCAGAGGGAAAACATATCTACATTTTCTTTTTTATTGATTTTTTGGTATTAGCTCCCTATCCTCTCTCTCCAAATTTTATCCATTTCTTTTTCTTCTTTTTTCCTTTTTAAAAATGTCATGTCATCTCTTATGTTTTATTCTCTAAAGGCTATTAAGACTTCTATTAAAAATAGTCCTTTCACTATTCTTTTTTACAGTTTATTTTCTAAGACTTAAGTTTCTTATTTAAAATAGAAATTTAAGAGTCAATGACAATTATCCCTAAAAACAATTTTCTTTTCCAAGAGTTTTTATTATTTTATAATATAATTTCATTCAATCAACCAAAGAAGGCATCTGATTACAAGATTCATAATCAAAGACAAATGTTAATTTGTCGATAACATGAGAAGTGTTCCATACTTGAGATATATTGTCCCTTGTTGCGTTAACTGTTGTTGGGAGTTAACACAGAAAACCTTTCAGCCTATCCAAACAAAAAGAAGTAATAATAATCAAAGTAAAACAATCAAAACTACAAGTATACCACAATACCACAAGGATTTATGTGGAAAATCCCAAGTTAGGGAAAAACCACAAAGCCGCAGAGAACGTTTTACTATTTGGAGAAGAATACAAGAGTTATCTTTCAATCTCTCACAAAACCACTATTCTCTTGCAACATTTTCATTCTCTTCAACCTCAAACAATAATAGAGACTTTATGTAGATCATAAAAGTTAATCCCACCATGAAACCCAAGCTTCCTTGCTAACCACAAAAGTTTATACTGTCATTCTGCGTCATCAGCTAGATCCTTGATCGATTCTAGATTGATCCAAGATTGAGCTAGGTGCCTGGCTTAATCCTAGCATGATCTTGAATTGAACTAGAAGTTCTTT
This sequence comes from Platanus orientalis, assembly GCA_025762735.1. Taxonomy (NCBI): domain Eukaryota; kingdom Viridiplantae; phylum Streptophyta; class Magnoliopsida; order Proteales; family Platanaceae; genus Platanus; species Platanus orientalis. Next base: position 6,334 of record JAOXJP010229583.1, on the reverse strand, counting down.
AGTGTTTGTTTTCTACAGTTTGTGTAACTCAATGTGCCTGGATCGATCCGACATTGCTAGAACTCACTCCTAAGGTCCTAGTTACCTCTGGTTCGCATCAAACTCTACTCCAATAATCTCCCACTTAGAGATTGATTCTCTCTGTCTGTTGTTTAGCTTTTGTACCTGTGATAAGACCTCCTCCTCTTTGTAAATCTCTCATGGCTCTACATCTTCATCTCTACTCATGAAGACCAACTGAAGCTTTGCAAAGCTCTAGTTTCTAAACTGTCACCACCTTGGTAAACATATCTGCTAGATTATCATCCGTATGGATCTTTTTCAATCTCATCACTTGTTCCTCTAAAAGAGATTTTATGAACCTTTTATCAATGTTTTTGGTTCTGACATGAAAGGCTGAGTTTTTTGCAAGATGAATGGTGCTTTGGCTATCACTAAATAGCTTGTTGTTCTCCTGCTTCTTTCCTAACTCCTCCATAAAGTTCTTCAACCAAGTCATTTCCTTGCTAGCTTCTATTGTTGTAATATATTTTATGTTTCCATTAAAAAAAGTACAATTATTTTTTGTAGTTGAGACACCCAACTAACTGTTGTATCCCTCAAGGTAAACAAATACCCTATTGTACTCTTCTTGTCTTTGTCTCTTGATAAGTCCAAGTCTACATAACCTTGTAGTTGTACTTTCTCTCCTTCAAAACTCAAAGATGAAGCACTACAAATTGTGTGTCTGACGAGCCAACTTATGCTTGTACTTCTCTCTTACACTGACCCTGACACAGATGCACAATGATACTAATGCCTTGATCGAAATTCGAATGAATGAAATAATGAAATGACCACTTATTTAGAGATTGTTCTTGTTTATTCGGAACAGGTATAGGGACACAACCTTTGATGTTTGAACAAACACAAATGCACAAGAGTTGCAATTTAGTAGCCACCTACACATCCGTACGAAACATACATGTGTGAAAAGGGGATGATTTAAGAGACACTTACATGTCCATACGGAATAGACATGTGTCAATAGGTGTGATTTAATAGCCATGTGTGTGTTTATTCGGTCGAACAGTCACCAAGGGCATAACTATAAATCTGTACGAATAGACATATCCCCGTAAGGGCAAAACTGTAAAACCTGTTCATAGAGGCATGAATCTGGTCACAACTCCCACTGCTTGAGCTATATTCGGTCTAGTACTGACTATGGCATACATCAAGTTGTCCACCGCTGAAGCATATGAAACCTTGGATATATAATCCTTCTTCTGTTCAATCTTAGGAGAATCTTCCTTGGAGAGTTTGAAATGAATAACCGATGGGGTACTAACTAGCTTTGCATCCTGCATGTTGAATCTAGTAAGCACCCTTTCAGCATACTCTTCTTGAGACAACCTCAACTCATATTTTTGGTTCTCATTCCTAGAATTTGTTTAGCATTTGTTTAGCTACTCCCAAGCCCTTAATCTCAAATTCCTTTGACAACTACTTCTTCAAGTTATGTATCTAATGTATGCTTGAACCTGTCACAAGCATATTATCTACGTATAAAAGTAAAATAATATACCCTTAATTAAAGATCTTGTAATAACAACAATGGTTCGTATGACGTCTTCTATACCAGTTTTCGTTATGAACCTGTCAAACTTAAGTACCATTGCCTTGGGGCTTGCTTCACCCATAAGAGCTCCTCTTGAGCTTACACACCATTTTCTCCTTGCCTTCTATTTCAAAATCTTATGACGGATGCATGTTGATGTCTTCTTCTAAGCCACCATGGAAAAATGTTATTTTCGCATCTATCTGCTTAAAATGTAAATCTTCCACCGCCACTATGCATAGCAACACTCTAATGGTGGTCATCTTCACAATTAGAGAAAATAGTTAAGAGTAGTCAACGCCTTTTTTTTTTTATTGACACCCTTTCACTACTAGTTTGGCCTTATATTTCTTACTCCCATCATACTCTTCTTTTAACCTGTATACCCGTTTATTATCTAGTGTCTTCTTTTTTTGTAGATAGTGAAATTAAGTCTTATATCTGGTTTGTAATCAAGGATTTCATCTCCTCTTCTATGGTATGCTCCCATTCAGTTCTTGTATCAACCTCTAATGTTTCATCATAGCATTCACCCCCATTTATCAACACCAAATAGTACAATGAATGAGAGAATCTTTGAGTTGGCCTATGTATTTAATTTTAGAGTAGGTGTTTGAGGCTCCACCTGTTGGTGCCTTGAACTCCTTGTTCTTCACCTTTAGAAACATTTTCATGTTCCATAAACTCCTTTTTGTCTTGACGCTCTTTGGTGTTGTCTTTGTACTTGGCCTTTTCATTGAATACCATCTCTACTTCTAATGACTTTTTAGTTTTCATTGTCTCAAAAATGGTATCCAGACTCATCAAAATCGTACCTAATGAAAATTCACTTCTTTGACTTAGCATCCAACTTATTTATCAATTCTTCATCATCATGAACATAAGAAATACAACAAAACACTCTGAGATACAAAAGGCTTACCTCTTTTCTAGACCATACTTCTTTAGGAAATCCACCATATAATGGTACCGAAGGTCCTCTATTTAGCAAGTGTGTTACTGTGTTAACTGTATCTGCTCAAAACTGTTTAAGTAATCCTGCATACAACCTCATGCTTCTAGCTCGCTCTATAATTGTTTTGTTCATCCACTCAACCACACCAATTCATTGTTTTGTGCGTGGTACTGTCTTCTCCCTTTTAATCCCATTCAAAGTGATTTTTTTTTAATTATTTGCTACAGTATTACCCTCCATTGTCAGACCTTAAACACTTAAGTCTTAAACCTATTTCATTTTGAACCAAGGCTCTCCACTTCTTAAAAATGTTAAATACATTAGAGTTATGTTTAAGAAAATAAACCCATAGGTTTTTTTGTTGCATCATAAATAAAAGTAACAAAGTATTCAGAGCCACCGAGTGAATATACCTAAGCTGGTCCCATATATTAGTATGGAGTAGTTCTAATTTGTTAAGCTTTAGTGTCCTTGCTACTTTAGAAAAGCTGACTTTTTTCTATTTTCGAAAAAAAAATGCAATCTTCACAAAATTTCAAGTCTAGTACCTTTAAACCTAGAAGCTTTCCTTTGTTATAGAGAATCTTCTTTCATTTCTAGCTTATGTGCCCAAGTCTGTAGTTCCATTTGTCTGAGTTGACACATGTTTTAGCTACATCAATGAAGCCTTGCTTTTTCGGTCAGATAGAGTGTACCTTATTTATTTTCCCGAGTTATCATAGAAGCACTTTTGGCTACATTTCACATGTCTCCTATGAAAGTAGTTGTGTGTCCCGAACTTGCAAGCTAGCCAACGAAAATTAAATTCTTCTTCAAACTTGGTATGTGTCTCACACCATTTAACAACCATGTACTTCCATTAGGTAAGTTCAACCGAACATCTCCTTTGCCAATTATGTTGTAAGCCTTATTGTCTCTAAGATAGACTTTTCTATAGTCCCCTTACACATAATTTTTAGACATTCTTTATTTGTTGTGGCATGAAAGGATGCACTAGAGTCAAATACCCAAGATTTTAACCTTTCATTTAATGCAATAATTAAAGCGTGTCTTCAACAACACCACCTGCAATATTTGTGGAAGCTTTCTTCTCCTTGTTGCTACCTTACTTTGTCTTCTTTTTCGGTACCCAACAATCATTCTTGAGGTATTATTTTTTTCCATGATTACAGCATTCCACTATTGTCTTTGCTAATTTAGATTTCCCCTTAGATTTTGACCTCTCATGGTCTTTCCCTCTTTCAACAGTTCTTCTTCTTCCCTCTACATTCAATGCAATTCCACTTAATGATGCTTCTCTTGTTGATTTTCTACGGACTTTTTCATTAAGTAGTCTACTCACCACATCATCGAACTTTAGAGTGCCTAAATTTGAGGAATTTCTCACCATCATAACTATGTCATCCCAACTCTCCGATAAAAAGGATATGATCAATAAGGCTCTGACTTCATCATCGAAGTTGATGTCTGCTAAGGTTAACTGACTTATGACTGTGTTGAATCTGTTTAGATGTTCTATAATGGTTCCTCTCTCATTCATCTTCATGTGAAACAATTGCTTCATTAAGAATACCTTATTTGATGTGGATGGCTTTTCATACATTCTCGTAAGGGCTGTTATGAGATCTTCTATGGTTTTCTCTTTGGAAATATTGAAAGTGACTAATGGCAATAAAGAGAGTCTAATCTTACCTAGGGCCTTCCTGTCGAGCACCGCCCAAATTTCTTTTAACGTTGCCTTGGGTTTCTTTGCTTTCTCTCTAAGAGGTTGATAAACATTTTTTTGGTAGATGATATCTTTTTTTTGCATCTTCCATTGTGCAACTTTTGTACCGTTGAACTTCTCAATCCTAAACTTTGTGGATTCATCCACTTGTACCACCATTGCTCCCACTCAAAATGAAATATATCATTCTTTGGCTTGTTGAAACCGATTTTCCAAAACCTCAGCTTTGATACCAGTTGTTGGGAGTTAACATAGAAAACCCTTCAACATAGCCAAACATGAAGAAACAATAATAATTAAAGTAAAACAATCAAAACCACAAGCCCACCACAAAAAACACAAGGATTTATGTGGAAAATCCTAAGTTAGGGAAAAACCACAGAGCCGTAAAAAAAGCTTCACTGTTTGGGGAAGAATACAAGAGTTCTCTCTCAATCTCTCACAAAATCACTTTTCTCTCACAATATTTTTCACTCTTTGCAACCCTAAACAATAATAGAGACCTTATGTAGATCTTACTAGTTAATCCCACCACAAAACCCAAGTTTCCTTGCTCACCACGAAAGTTTCTATTTTTAATCCACATAGTCGGCTTGATCCTATATTGATCCGGGATTGAGCTGGGTGCCTGGCTCAATCTAGGATCGGTCCTGGATCGATCTGGCAATTCTCCAGTATTGGTTTTCTACAGTTTGTGTAACCCAATATGCCCGAATCAATCCGGCACTGTTGGAACTTAGTCCTAAGGTTCCACTTACCTCTGGTTTGCATCAGACTCCACTCCAACAACTACCATACAATAAGCAACTTTATTGTTGTCCTAGGAAGCATATGATTTTTGGATATTCATAGTAAGCTTCAATAAATTTCGACAGTCTTGGATAGTTGATGTAATGCATGTCATAGGGGACTAGTGTCATTCTATTTGAAAAGCTTGACAATGGTAAGGCAACCCCCTTCAATTGTAACTTGTTGAAAGGGAAATTATTGTGTCATCCTTATCCTAATAAAGAAACTCCAAGCTTATGCTTCTTCTGTAACATAACCATGTAGAGCCTTAGAGCAACCTCCAATTTTTTTTCCGTATGGTCTAAAATAATTGTTGCAGTTGTGCCTAAGTTTCCTGTAGCTCCATCAACATTTATTTTTAGCATGTCTTTAAGGGGAGGGGTCCATCGATCAAGAGAAACAACTGAGGAGATTGATAGTTAGAGATGTCTATGAGTCCACCATTGAATTCACCCCTTGATATTTACTGACCATCCTTCTAGCTTTTGCTATCACACTTTCAGTTGATATATGATTGTTTGCAAACAACTTGTTATTTATAGCCTTCCAAAGATGCCATAAGATTGTAGCACCAAGTATGGGACATTGTGTATCCGGATATAATTGGCTCCATTCCATAATCCACTCATTAGATCTCTTACGTTGTTCTCTTATTCGAAGTTCGAGAGGAGAACCGAACCAAAAAACCTATGCAAAATCATAATAGAAAATAGATGGTCTGTAGTCTCAATTTCGAGACAAAAAATTGGGCAACTCGCGCATTTTCATTCCAACCACAAATTTAGATAAAATGTCCCTTACAACAAGAGCATTTTATAAACATCTACAAATGAGCATCATAGCTTGAGGAGGCAAATCTCGAGTTTTTCCATAAGATTTTCAACATGTGTTGCATCTCAGCATTAATTACCTGTGAAGATGAAGCCCACAGATTTTGAACATGAGTATAGACAAATTTTGTGCTCAATTTTCTTGAAGGGGCCGGAGTTCAGAATAACGAAACATCATCCTGATTGTTAGCCTCACTTAAATGGAAATGAGAAATACTACAACTATGTGGGGATGGGAGAATTATTAAATAACATTTGCATGCCAAGTTCTAGCCGTTGAGTCAATTAATTCATATACTTTTTGAACTAAAGATCTTTACAAATTCTCTCCTACACCAAAAGATGCCATAGTTAGAATCCAATGATCTTGCAAAATATCGATATTTACACCACTTGCCACTATACAATAAGTTCCTATTATATATATATATATA
>JAOXJP010229582.1:0-10925 GCA_025762735.1 Platanus orientalis | reverse complement strand
CCAAATCAAGGGCCTGGGACCAAGACGTGGACCATCTGGTAGGGGCAAAGGGGGACTCCTTCTCCTTGCGTCTTCAGTTGGCGCCGTCTGTGGGAAGACAACTGGCTTCTGGCAGTATTGAAGGTCCACATGATTAAAACCAGGTCCATGGCGGCACAACAAGACCACAACAATGGAGTTAACGGACGAGGAGCCTCCATTTTTTACGGAGCGCGCCCCGACACTCCTAGGGTTTCAGCGCACTCGAACGAAAGATTCAGGGGCTCACAACGAACGTACAATTACTGATGGAGCAAAATAGAGAAATCATATTAGAACTAAGAGGCAGGAGGGAAATGCCAGGAGGAGGAACTACGGGGTAGCCGGGGCCGCGTGGCCCCCCAAGTCAAGATCACGACCGGGCCATACACGACGAGGAGGAGAGCGCCTCAGCGCCTTGATTCCGAGGAGGCCGCGAGCAAGAGGAAGTCGTTATCCCGGGATCTTGGGAAGAAAAAATGGAGGATATGAGGAAAGAGATGGCTTCAATGAGAAGGGCATTGAAAGGCAAAACCCCAACCTCCGTGGAGGAACTCATCCAAAGGGCAGATCACCCATTCACCCCGGAGGTAATGGCTTGACCGCTCCCCGACAAATTCAAGCCACCCCAGATGGACATGTTTGATGGGAGCAAAGACCCACTAGACCACCTAGAGGCCTACAAGACACATATGAGTCTCCAAGAGGCCCCCGATGAGATAATGTGTCGGGCGTTTCCAACAACAATTAAGGGACCTACCAGAGTCTGGTTTGGCCAACTGAAACCCGGAAGCATCTCTAACTTCACAGAGTTAAGCCGATAATTCGTGGGCTACTTTATCGACAGCCAATGACACCTTAAACCAGTAACCCACCTCCTGAACATCAAGCAGAGCAGGGGAGAGTCGCTGCGGGACTACATGGCACGGTTCAACAAAGAAGCTCTATAAGTTGACGATGCGAACGAAAGGATGATCGTGGAGGCCCTAATGGTGGGTCTAGCACCATCCAAACTCCTGTTCTCTCTGTTCAAAAACCTCCCAACTTAAATGGTCGACCTCATGATAAAAGCGCAACAGCACATGAATGCCGAGGATACCCTTAGCGCTAGATGAGAGCGGGATGCCGGGTCCAACCCTCAGCACGATAGGAGGAAGAGGGAACTTCAGCGGGGACCCCGAGAGGAAAAAGGGCCCCAGGCTAGGGACGGGGGCATCGTTCGAGGAATAGGTCCGCCAGCTTATCTTCCCCCAAGCAGATTTCAGAACTACACACCCCTCAATGCGGCTGTAGAACAAGTATTCGTGCACATCAGAGATGACCCGAGCATCAACTAGCCTGATAAGATTCGTGCCCCGCCCGAGAAGAGGAGCCGTAACACGTACTGCCGATTCCACCAGGATCATGGACACGACACAAACGACTGTTTCAACCTAAAGGAGCAGATCGAGGCCCTGATCCAAAGAGGCCATTTACAAAGGTTCATCATCGAAAGGCGGCAATCACAACAGGGGAGTGTTAGCCAAAACCCCCCGACTCGAGAGGAACAAAGTCCCGGTGGGCCTATAAGGGAAATAAAAGTGATATCTGGGGGCTTCGCGGGAGGAGGCGAATCCAGTTTAGCCAGAAAGTCGTATTTGAGGCGGATCCGTGTAGGAAAAGATCTACAGCTAATGGCGATAGAAAGGCCCAGGAAGCAGCACAAGTCAGGATACTCGCCCATCACTTTTTTGGCGGAGGACACCCTAGGGGTAAGTCAACCCCATGATGACCCTTTGGTGGTAACACTGGTCATTTCAAATTACCTTACGCGTCGCATCCTCATCGATAATGGGAGCTCAGCTGATATCCTCTACCTTTCAGCCTTCAACCAGATGGGAATCAGACGAGACAAGCTCAAACCCGTCTAGACACCCCTGGTGGGATTCCCCGGTGACCGGTTACTACCACTAGGAACGGTCTACTTATCCATCACTGTCGGCAAGGGAGAATGCCAGATAACCTGAGCAATAGACTTCCTTATTGTAGATTGCCCATCTACGTACAACGCAATACTTAGGAGGCCCGGATTAAACCAATTCAAAGCAATCGCGCCAACGTACCACCTATTAATGCGCTTTCTGATGGAAAAAGGGATCGGAGAGGTCAGGGGTGACCAAGTGATAGCCAGGGAGTGTTATATGGCGTCGCTCAAAGGGGAGCTGTCAAACTCCAAGGAGAACATGTTAATCGAAGGCCCAAGATCTGGGGCGAGAAATCCCGGATGGCGGCAGAACCCGAGGGAGACCTGGAGGACATCGTCCTCGACGACAACATATCAGATCGAACCACCAGGGTAGGGGCCGACCTACCAAGTGAATACAGAGCATGGCTGAGGGATTTCCTTGTCAAAAACCAAGATGTGTTCACCTGGACACACAAAGATATACCGGGGATAGACCCCCGGGTGGCCGTACACAAGCTAAGCTTGAACCAGACTTCGAAGCCCATCAAGCAAAAAAGAGAAACTTTGCCCCCGAGTGCAACCAAGCCATTGTGGAAGAGATAGAGAAGTTACTGGCAGCCGGCTTTATAAAAAAGGTTTACTACCCCGACTGGTTATCCAACTTGGTAATGGTACAAAAGCCGAGCAGAAAATGGTGAATGTGCATCGATTTCACTAACTTAAACAAGGTGTCTAAAAGACAGCTTTCCCCTCCCGAGGATTGACACGCTGGTAGAGTCGACGGTTGGATACCAAACCCTTAGCTTTATGGATGCCTTCTCGGGGTTCAACCAATTTAAGATGTATGGACCCGACCAAGAAAAGATCGCCTTCATCACCGACCGGGGCCTCTACTGTTATCAGGTGATGCCCTTCGGATTGAAGAACGTCGGGGCTACTTATCAGAGACTCATCAACGAGATGTTTAAAGATCAGATCGGGAGAAATGTCAAACCTTAAGGAGGAATAACATGAAGCTTAACCCCAGTAAGTGTGCTTTCGGGGTCTCGACTGGTAAGTTCCTCGGGTTCGTGGTATCTCAGAGGGGAATAGAAGCCAACCCCGAGAAGATAAAGGCCATCATTGATATGCAAGCACCTAAAAACATGAAAGAGGTACTGCACCTAGCCGAAAGGATCACAGCCCTCAATCGGTTCATCTCCCGCTCTACTGATAAATGCTCTCCTTTCTTCCGCCTGTTAAAAAAGGCCTATCGTTGGGATGAAGAATATTATAAGGCTTTCGACGAACTCAAAAGCTACCTCGCACACCTGCCTACAATCAACCAGCCAAGGCAGGGGGGAAATACTGTACTTGTACCTATCGGTGTCAGAAATAGCCTTGAGTTCAGTATTGGTCAGGGAAGAAGCTAGAGTGCAGACACTTGTCTACTACACCAGTAGAGCACTAAGAGGGGCAGAGGAAAGGTACCCGAGGGCTGAAAAGATGGCCTTAGCCCTGGTCGTCAAGGCCCATCGGTTGAGACCGTATTTCCAAGCTCATACCATTCGGGTCCTGACAGATCAACCACTCAAGACAATATTGTTCCAGCCTGAGACCTCAGGAAGATTGGTGAAGTGGTCGGTGGAGATAAGCAAGTTTGACATCTAGTATCACCCCCGTGGAGCCGTCAAGGGCCAAGCCATCGCCGAATACACCTATGACCCGATAGTCGAGCCCGAGAATCAAGACAAGCAGGCGCTAGATCGACCCAAGAGGGTGTGTCGTGAATGTAGATGGGTCCTCTACTAGGGCTGCCGCCGGAGGAGGGGTCATCCTGATCACTCCAGAAAGAGATAGGCTTGAGTACGCCATAAGGTTTGGGTTCAGGGCAATCAATAACAAAGCCGAATACAAGTAAATAATAATAGGGTTACGCATCGCCCAGGAGCTCAGGGCAAAAAATGTACAACTCAGGAACGACTCCCAACTGGTGGTCAGGCAGGTCCAAGGGAAGTACGGTGTGAAGGATGATCAAATGAGGCGATATCTCACCGTGGTAGAAAAGGAAAAGGCCCATTTCAGGCATTTCGACATACAATAAGTTCCTCAAACAGAAAAAAGAAGCCTACAGGCTGGCGAAGCTCGCATTGTCCGATGCAAAAAATATGCCCCTGAAAGTAACGATGGAGCACCTTCCTTAGCCGAGTATCGTGGCAAGGGAGGACTGAAAAGTTAACATGATCAGTCCCGAGCCTAGGTGGGTTGTCGGGATCCTAAGATATCTAAGAGATGGCCAGCTACCAGAAGAAAAGGATGAGGCCAGGAAGATCAGAACACGAGCTAGTCGGTACTCTTTGCTGAACAACGTCTTATACAAATGAGGTTTTACCCTCCCTCTGCTTAGGTGTTTATCCGAAGAAGAAGCCGACTACGTGCTCCGAGAAATTCATGAAGGAATATGTGGTAAAAATTCTGTGGGAAGATCCATGGCTCACAAAGCAATGAGAGCCGGATACTACTGGCCCTCAATGTAGAAAGATGCCGCCCTCCTTGCCCAGAGATGCGACAGGTGCCAACAGTTTGCCAACATCCCGAGGAAGCCAACGGAAGAGCTAACGTCGATGACAGGATCATGGCCCTTTGCATAGTGGGGGATTGATATAGTTGGGCCACTCCCCAAGGGAAGGAGGCAAATGAGATTCTTGGTGGTGGCTATGGATTACTTTACTAAGTGGGTAGAAGTCGAGGCCTTGGCTAAGATCACCAAAAAAATATCCAAGACTTCACGTGGAGGTCCATTATCTGCCGGTTTGGCATTCCCCGAGTCATAATCACCGATAACGGAAAACAATTCAACAATACCCAGTATCAAGAATTTTGTCCAGGACTCGGTATCAAGAACCACTACTCATCACTGACCCACCCCCAAGCCAACGGCTAGGTAGAAGTCACCAACAAGACCTTGATTGACATGATAAAGAATAGGCTCGAAGGCTTCAAAGGCCTCTGGCCCGAAGAACTCCCCAGTGTCCTCTGGGCTTACTGCACCACCACCAGAGCCCCCACCGTGGAAACTCCTTTCTCATTAGCCTTCGGATCGAGGTAGTAATACTTGTGAAAATCGGGATAGCCTCACACAGAACAGAAAATTTTGACCCCAGCCGTAATGAAAGAGGGTTGAGAGTCAACCTCGACTTGCTCGAGGAAAAAAGAAACGGAGCTGCCCTAAGAGTGGTAGCTTATAAGCACAAAATGACCAAGTACTACAACTCTCGAGTAAAGACGAGGTGGTTCGTTGTCGGGGACCTGGTTCTCAGGAAAGCAACATAAGCAACACAAGACCCAATCGAAGGAAAATTGAGACCAAACTAGGAAGGACCATACAGGGTAACACAGTGTAATAGACTCGGGACTTACCACCTCGAAAAATTGCAGGGAGAATCCCTACCACGGCCATGGAATGTAGAACATCTAAGAAAGTATTATCAATGAAGTTAGTATATTATTGACTATTAACGTGCTTTGAGTTGTGCAGAATTAACTATGACTACGAACCCCAGATCATAAGAACAATGTAATCAAGGCCCTACCCGCGACCTAGTAGGCTAAACCACAGACAACTTTCGGGTCAAGGATAACCCCAGGTCGCAAGGATGACCCAAAAGCCACAAGGATGGAACGACCCAAGAGCCACGAGGATGGCACGACTCAAGAGCCACGATGATGGCATGACCCAAGAGCCACGAGGATGGCACGACCCAAGAGCCACGAGGATGGCACGACCCACAACCTCGGGCTTAGTAGAATAGCCAAAGTCGCGATAACTGAGATAGCCCCGACATCAAGAGAATTACCTGGGAAGGTAAGACTATGATGCCCGTCAGAACAAGCTAACTACCACCACCCCATGACTTTCGACCACAAGGTAAGTACGGCCGTAATCCCTACTCACGCTTCTAAAACCGAATGAGCAAATAAAAATCCTCGGCAATCACAAAACATAAGCCCCGAGAGGCACCAATAAAAATTGCTTACAAATAAGAATATCACGGCACAAGAGGCACAAGGCGTTATAAAAACAAGGGAAAAGAAAATCAAGAACGATGCAATTAACAAAAACTTCTCTCATTACTTTGTGCAAACAAAGAACATGTACATAAAAAAGAAGAGAAAAAGGCCTAAGGCTGGCCCTCGGGGAGGACCTCCCCCATTACAGCATCCATGTCCTCGGGTGCCACAGTGAGCATCTCTACTGCCTCCTCTACTGTTTCTCCCTCCTCCCCTACTGGTTCAGTCCCCTGGGGTCTGAGAGATGAGAAGTCTAAACCTGAGAACTGCTCTGATGCGAGCTCCTTAAACTCCTCCCACCTCTCCCAGAAGCAATCGGCCTTAACAAGGCCGAAAGCGTTCGAGGCCAGGTATACCGCCTCAGCCTCTCGGGAAGCTTCCTCCCGTATCTCCCGCCTCACCTTCTCCCGCTCCGACTCAAGATTGACCCGTACTTGCGCCAAGATCTCCTCCTCCACCTACCTCATATTCTCAACGACCGCCTTGAGCTCAGACTCGACCCGAGCTCGCCGGTTCTTCTCATCCACAAGGTCATTATTGGCGCGACTGATCTCTACCTCCGAGTCATGCAGACGAGCAACCAGGCTTTCAACATAGGCCTCCTGCTCAGATGCCCTCTTGGCCAAGTCTGAGCGATCCTCCTTAGACAGCTGTAGCCTCTTCTCGAGGCCCACTACCCTTGACTTGGCCTCTTCCTTGAGAGCCAGATAATCGCTACGGAGTTTGGCCAAGGGGTTGAGGTTGTTGTCTCGAACTTGCTCACAATATTTGTACCTCTTGATAGAGGTAGCCATCAGAGCCACGGTCTACAAAAGAAAATGCACATGTAGTTAGTATATAAAGAAAAATACATAAAAAATGGCAAGAACACTCACCTTGGCCATATAGTACATCATATCTCGATGCACGTCAGCCGAAGAAAGGTGTTTCTTTAAATACTCGACATCGATTGAAGGGACGCTCTCTAAAAGACGTGCACCCCTCGAGCTAGTCCTCAATAAACAAGAATCGTGCCCGAGGAGGGAGTCATCCACGGGCGGGTCGGGGGTAGAAGCGTTCAAAGCAGAGGGCGAAGCCACGGCAATAATCGTAGGGGCCCTGGGAATGGGAGACTATACCACTAACATGTCAAATGCAGGACCTTCCGTAGAAGGGGCATTGGATGCGGCCAGGGGAGTAGCCGGTCGAGGGTCCTCGGCACCCTCCAAATCAACGACCGGAATGGCAGCTGGGGAAGCAACGACTGTCGAAGGGGTGGGGGCAGCTTCAGGAACACGGGGTACGGAAGGTCCCCCAGAGGCAGCATGCTGCTTCCTCTTCTTGGAGGCCAAAAGCGCCCCCACTCACACGACACTCGATTGACCAGCCCTCTTCGTGCTAGGCCCCGCTTCTCGAATCTCCCTTGCCCTCGCAAGGAAGTTCCTGTCGGTCCTCATTGCTGAAACACAAACAAATGACTCAAAAATCAGAATCAGCTCGGGAAGAGGATAACAGCAGAGGTCGACAAATTTTTTTTTTACCTAGGTTAGGACCGAATCCGCACTGAAACAACCGGTCGGGGGTTACTAGGTCGGAGTAAGCATGAACTGGGTAGTTCACCACTGTCTTGATATGCTCCTCCTCCTTGGGTGAGACCTCACCCACCTTGATAGCTAAAAAGAAAAACAACATACAAAGAGATGAACAACTATTCAAAGGCCGAACAAAAAATATACACGGGCAGCGATAAATATAAGCGACTTACCCATTAGGCTGATAACCGACGCCCAGCCCCAATTAAACTTCATTGCTGGTACTTCACCTGGGGGGTATTCCCAGCCCTCACCCAAGATAAAGAAATATCGGGTCTTCCATCCGCTGTTGGAACTTGGAAGCCCCGTCACTAGGGTCAGCGACGGGTACCAGCTGGCAAAGAAGAACCACCCCGGTTCTTGTTCCTTGACAACATAACAGTGAAAGAATTTGCTAAGAGTTAGATGGTGCCGACCCCCGAAGGCCAGCTCCCACAACACCATGCACCCAATGGCAATTCGTTAAGCATTGGGCATTAGCTGCCTGGGTGCTAGCTACCAACCCTAGGAATAACAGCAGTTCCTTAAGGAACCAAGGCACTAGGAACCTAAGGCCCGCCATAAGAGACTGCTCGTACAGGGCTACACTACCTCCGGGGGCCTCAAACGCGTGGGTCTCCCCGGGTGCCATAAGCACTACCCCATCGGGGATTTGATAGGTCGAGTAATAATTGGTTATGGTCCTCGCCCCCAGCTCAGAACCATATCGGGCAGCCTTTAAATCTTCCTCTGGGGCAATCTCCCCTACTACCCCCCGGGCACTTGTAGAGGCATGATCAGTGGCCCATCTCGAGGGATTGGGCCGAACCTTTGACTGGTTGTCATCCCCGTCGACCGACCGATCAACGGAATCCCTAGACACCATCTAAATATATATATAAATAAGAACCAAACAACAAAGGGAGAGGAGGAGAAAAAGGAAAGGGGAGAAAACAAAACGTTGCTGGAGGCGGAAAAGAACGCCGACGATAATAGAGACAGGCCAAGGAGAACATTAAAAGGGGGGGATTAAAATCAAAAAGCAAAGCCCAAATAAAAATAGAAAATGGAAAAATGAAATGAACGTACCTTGAGGATGAGCAAAGATGCCGGGAACGAGCCTTGGGTTATGGCTTCGGAAGCACTACGACTGCTGGAAATCACCTCAGGAACGAAGAAAAATGGGCTAAGGCATGGAAAAGACGAAACGCATAAAACCCCGAAGCTATTTATAGGCAACACCAACTATTCCCGGCCTTACACGTGTCGCCCATCTAGGACCCACTAATTTAAGGCCGGGAGACGAGATGTCGCACGTATCCCTAAAAACTCCAAAAGTACTCGAACTACAGTCGTTGGATCTCCTTGAAACATGAAACGACATGACATTTGATTCTACCACCTGACGGCGCATGCGCTCCCCTTCGACTAGCGAGACGCATTAAAGGCTAGTCATCATTAACACCCATGCCCGCACACCCTTCCTCGATAAACGAAACCATGTGCCCTCTCAAATAGTAAAACGACTCTTGTGCGTAGATCACATCCCCGACCATTGCAAATACATACCCAGGGATAGGGGATAGCTGATAAGGAGAAACTCACGGCCCAAGAAAATATCGACTTGTAAGACAAGACCCGGTGAGCCAAAAGGGCACTAGAGCCCAGACCCTTGAATACCATGAGCCAGATCCTGGCCCCCACTAGTAGAACTCGACACCTGGGACTGTCCAAAGACTCGAGAGGATCGCAATCCCCGACAGGGTCCCGACTAACCGAGTGACGCTCGAGAACCAATCCCTAAGTCGTGGTACAAACCACCTAATCTCTGTAAAAGGTATGACGGTTTTGGAAAGGGAGTAGTTATGCCAGAATAAAGGCATGATGAAGAGCATGGAAGATGGGCAGTAACATATGAAGGCGTGGTGGGTAGTTATGAGCAGAAGCATGGGGGGGCAACGCACAGAGGTATGGGGTCATCAAACGTGCAGAGGCGGCGACACATGGACTTCGCCACGGATGTACCCTAGACTGAGCTTATAAATAGGGGATGCATCTCCTTGATCTGGTATGAAAAACACGAGCAAAAAAACCTCTTTTTTTATAGAGCTGCTCCGTTCTTTCCGTTCCTCTCTACCTTCCTGACTTGACCGTCGGAGAACCTAAAGCCAGTGAGTCAATGGCCTTAGCTCCCTGACCTTTTGTTTTCAGTCATGTGCAGGGGCTCCTTCTTAGAACCTCTTTCGGATTAAGCGCGGATCCATCCAAATCAAGGGCCTGGGACCAAGATGTGGACCATCTGGTAGGGGCAAAGGGGGACTCCTCCTTGCGTCTTCAATTGGCGCAGGGGCTGCTTCTCAAAACCTCTTTCGGATTAAGCACGGATCCATCCAAATCAAGGGCCTGGGACCAAGACGTGGACCATCTGGTAGGGGCAAAGGGGGACTCCTTCTCCTTGCGTCTTCAGAAACTGTGAGAGACAAGATCTATGTTCTCATCGATAGTGAGACGAAAATGGCTATTGTCGGTGAGGGAGATCACCCTGTATTAAGTAATTTTTGTTAGAATATTGACCTGCCCACAGGCCAGGCATAAATGTGGGCCAAGCTGGATGACTTGGCCTTGTGCATTTACACATTCATGTTCAAGTGCAGTATGCAAGCACAATCTATATTATCCTAAGTATTAGGTCACTTGTTGCCAATAACTTGGTATTTCACTATTAGACATTAATGATCATGGAAGAACTTCATTTGAAGACCTAAAAATTACTTAATACAATATCATAAAAAAATGCACACTAGATGAATGGTATATACTATTTGATAGGTAAAAACTTTGGTTGGGGCTCTAGTCAACAAGAAGAGTGGTAATGAAGATGTGTGTCAGGCATGCCAAAAAAAATTTATATGCTCAAAGCATAAACCCAACGGTCAATTATGGATATATGACTATTATTTAGTTAAAACGTGAACTAATTCCTTTTCTACTCCTTGGTAAACAATGCAAGGAATTTGGTGGAATTGTTTTCCATTTATTAGTAACCAGACAATAAATTCTATCCTTTTCTAATCCTTTCTACTTTTTGGATTCTCAAAATCCTTTTTTAATCCATTCAAGTCTGGACATCCATACGGAGCCTAAGTGGATAGGCTTTGCAGTGATTTACCAAAAATAAATAAATAAATAAATAAAAGATAGGCCTTTGTCACGGACTCAGCTTCTCCAAGCTCCTAAAACCGTGCGGCACTCGTGCTACTCCCGCTTGTAGACGAGTCAGCCTAACCCACACCCACACTTGGTGTCTAAAACACAAGAGAACACTTAGGGAGGAAAGGAATAGAAAGCTTTATTGCTATCCA
>JAOXJP010229581.1:0-10926 GCA_025762735.1 Platanus orientalis | reverse complement strand
AATCCCCATTTTAGGCTCTTTTGCTTGAATTACTCATTTCCTGCTCAATTTAAATAAAGTGAAGAAAATTAAGATAAGAACTAATAAAACAAAAAGAAAACAAGTAAAAATAAAGACTAAAGGATATGAAAATGATGATAAAATATAAGCATATCAGTAGCGAAGACGAGGGCTCTTGAGGCATGGATTTGGAGGACTTTGATGTGGTTTTCTTCACACGAGCAGTTTTCTTCACACGTGCCATTGGGAATGAAGATCTAAAGATATGAGAAGGATTTGAAAGCAATAAGATGAGATTCGTAGGTTTAGAGAAGGAAGAAGGCTGAACGGGGGAGAAAAATGATGAAATGATGCTTAATTAGCCATTTAAAATGCCATGTGTTTTTCTTAACTAAACTGCCCTCTTGATCAATCATGAGATCCATGATTGGTTAGAGTGTGGTGAATCATGAGATCTGTGATTGATCACGGATCTGGTGATCGATCACAAATCATGACTATTCCTTCCTTCTAGCTTGTTAGGATGTAGGTGAATCATTGGATCAGTACCAGTGTCTAGGCTGAACCATATAAGCTACAAGCACTCCTCAAACTGTAACTCTTATCCATGATTGGCCTTATTTCAAGGACTTTATTGCCACTCACAGAGTCCGTGATCCCATAAAATTCATTAGATTGTGCACAGACCAATAACACTCCTAAGATATTCAAACCTCTTTGAGTCAAGGGGTTTGGTAAGAATATTTGTTAATTAATCCTCGGTCTTCACGTAGTCCAAGGAGACAACCTTCTCTTCCACCAATTATCGGATGAAGTGATGTCTAATGTCAATGTACTTTATCCTTAAGTGTTGAACAAGATTCTTTGAGATGTTGATCACACTCTTGTTGTCAACAAACAAGCTCATGGTGCATTAACTCAATTCATAAGCCTTAAGCATTTGTTTCATCCATAGGAGTTGAATGCATCCACAAGACTGTTGCCTATATAAAAGCAACCTCTACTTGTGCTTTTACAATCTTCAACATCATCAGGCCAATTAGCATCTGAGTATTCAGTAACCATAGATGTGGTGTCAAATGGGTACCATAGCCTAAAGTCCGTTGTCACATGGACATAACAGAAGATCCTCTTAGTTGCATTGAGATGTGATTCTTTTAGAGCAGCTTGGTATCTAGCACATACACCTACACTAAAAG
The DNA here is from genome assembly GCA_025762735.1 of Platanus orientalis. NCBI lineage: Eukaryota > Viridiplantae > Streptophyta > Magnoliopsida > Proteales > Platanaceae > Platanus > Platanus orientalis. The sequence goes on along the minus strand of JAOXJP010229581.1, from coordinate 9,727 downwards.
AGACATAGGGTCTGCTCGTAATCAAGTATAGCAAGCTACTAATGATACTCGGGTAGTAGGTGGAGTTAATCTTAGTTCCATCAAGATCTTGGATGATCTTGTCACTTATGCTAATATGGGTGTTTGCGGGGTTTGGATTCCTACAATCTCTACTTGGTCATAAAGTCTTTAGAAAACTTGGTCTAGATCAAGAAAATACCACATTGAGTTTGCTTCATTTGAAGACCAAAGAAGAACTTAAGTTTTCCTTTCATACTCATTCAAATTTAGACTTCATTGTTTGGGCAAAACCATGGGACATTTCCTCGTTGGTAAACCCAAAAATGATGTTATTTACATATATTTACACAATGAGTATGTAACCATTTTGTTTCTTAACAAAAAGTGTCTTGTCCACACTTCCTTTATCAAAATGGTGATCAAGAAGGAATCTGGTGAGCCTCTCATACCAAGCTCTTTGAACTTATTTGAGGGCATAAAGTGCCTTCTTAAGACGATATATGAGTTAGATAATTGAGGATCCACAAATCCTTTGGGTTACTCTACATATACTTCTTTGAATATCCCATTTAGGAAAGCACTCTTAACGTCTAGTTGGTATAATTTAAATTTTAAGTAACATGCAATGGATAAAAGAATCCTATTGGACTCAAAACTAGTAACAGGAACAAATGTCTTTTCAAAGTCAATGCCCTCAATCTGGGTATACCCCTTTGTTACTAGTCTAGCCTTATTTTGGATCATCATACCATGGTCATCATGTTTATTCTTCAATATCCATTTGGTACCAATAACTTTTTTGTTAGGGAGTCTTTCTATTAGGAAACATACATCATTCCTTTTAAGTTGATTCAGCTCCTCTTGCATGGCCAAGATCTAGTCCGGTCACTAAGAGCCTTATTCACTCTTTTGGGCTTTGTCTTGGATATGAAGCAAAAGTGGCTTAAAATATTTTATATTTGTCTTCACTTCAGTGTTTGGATCACCAAGGATGTCACTTTGAGATAATCCTTTCGTGAGCCTCTTCTCCTTAGGGTGAGGTTGGACTTCTTCAACTTCATCCTCAGAGCTTAGTTGAGATGTGAGCTCCTCTTGCCCTCCATTGGTATCTCCAATCTCTTTAAGAGATGAAGTCTCTAATTCATGATCTGAGAACACTACAGGTAGATCTATTTATGCTTGTGTTGACTGATGATCATCCATGGCTACATTGATTGACTCTTCCATTGTGAGTCATTTTATTGTAGACACAATAAACTCCACTTGAGATGGAGTATCCTAGGAATATAGTTTTATCACTCTTCTTGTCAAACTTCCCAAGATGTTCTCTATTCCTAAGGATATAACATGTGTTTCCAAATATTCTAAAGTATTTAACAGTTAGTTTTTTCTCACTCCATAATTCATAGGTGGTTTTCTTTGTTCTAAGTAATGGTAGACATAGTTTAAGACATAACATGTAGTACTAATTGCCTCAACCCAAAATCTTTTGACTAAGTCTTTACTTGTAAGCATAGAAGTAGCTATGTCAAGTAGTGTTCGATTCTTTCTTTCAACCACTCCATTTTGTTAAGGAGTTTAAGGGGCTGAATACTCATGTTTAATTCCCATCTTATCACACCAATCCAAGAATTGATTCTTGAATTCTCTTCTATGGTTGCTTCGAATGTGTTTGGTAGTCAATTCCCTTTCAACTTGAATTATTTTGCAAATGTTTAAGAATCTGTTGAAAGCTTTGAATTTCTCTCTTATGAATGTTACCTAAGTAAAATGTGGGAAATCATCAACCACCACTATGAAGTGTTTCTTACCTCCTAAAATCTCCATTTTAGTGGGACCAGATAACTCTATGTGGAGAAGTTCTAGAGGTCTAGATGTCTCTATTTGTGTTGTTTTCTTATGAGGAATTCTAGTTTGTTTTCCCATTTGACAACTTTTACACAAAGGCTTGTCAATTTTACTTAGCTTAGGAAAATCTTTAATAATTTCTTTTTTATTTAGCCTAGCTAGATCCCTAAAGTTAAGATGACCTACTCTTTATTGCCAAAGATTGGGCTCATCCCTTTGGAACATGAGACAAGTACCCTCTTCTTGCTTGTAGGGTTCTATGACATAACAATTGTCCCTTGTTCTCATTCCCTCAACTAGGATTCTACCTCCTTCATGGTTCTTGATTATACATCCATCTTTTCCAAATTGGAGTGTATAGCCTTTGTCACATAATTGGCTTATGCTAACCAAGCTGTGTTTTAAGCCTTTCACATAGAGAGCCTCGGGGAGTGGAGGAATGCCATGGGCAACTATAGTTCCTACACCTAGGATTTTGGTGGTGTTTCCATCACCGAATATGACACATCCACCTTGAGCTTTCTCAAGTTGTGCAAGTAATCCCCATTCTCCAGTCATGTGCCTTGAGCGCCCACTATCAACATACTATCATGATGAGCTTCCGGATCTTAAGGTGGTGTGGATGACTAAGTATTTTAGTTCATCCTTCTTCACCCATTTCTTCTTAACCCAAGTTAATTTTTTATTTTAATTTCTAGCATTTTGGTGTTAGACTAAGTCCTTTCTTTAAAGGTTCATATTTTCAACATTTTGAAAATAGTTTCTCTTGTTGACATTTGTCTCATTTTGGATTTTTCTTGAAGATTGAAATCTTTAAGATTTAATGTCAATGATCATCTTCCTACAATCCACCTTGATATGCCCTTCCAATCTATAATAGTAGCAATGGAATTGTAGCCTTCTAGGGATATAAGATTGTGTTTATTTCCTTCTGAGGGGTTGATCATAAAAAGGTTGTTGGGTTCTTCTAAGTTGCCCCTTGGCCTTTCTAGAAGTACAGGCATTCCCTTGGAATCCTCTAGAGGATTATGCTTGATTGGTTTGAGGTCTACCCTTAACCACTTGAGCATAGGACCGAGATTGGGATTGATTTAGTTTTTCCTAGGCTCTACTTTGACTCATGGGACCCTTCCCTTTGAATGAGATATTTTGGTTCCTAGTGCTTCTTTGACCTTTAATAAGATCTTTAGGAATCCACTTTCTCATTACCCATGTAGGGGGTATGTGGAGGTGTTTGAGCCTTCCGCTTGGCTCTCACAAAGGCATTTTTAGGTCTTTGAGTGGAAGGTGAGGCATTGACTTTGAATTGTATCCAAGTCTCATCATGTCCCCATGATCCTTGTCTATTATAAGCATCTTTTCAAACTTATCATTTCCTTGTGCAAGCATGGAAATAGACTTCCTCTTGTCTTTCTTAAGAGATTTCCTTGTGAGTTAAGCACAAGTCATGCTTAGATCCTTGTTCCTCTCATTCAAGGACTTGATTTGGTTTTCCAAATCTTGGATGAGTAATTCATCAATATCAGTCTCATCCTTATCCTCTTTTACAGTTTTAAGCTTTTTTTCTTCTAGCTCATGAATCTTGATGGACAATTTTTTATTGTCCTCAATAAGTCTTTTCTTCTCACTTTTTCTATTATCCTTTTCTAATCCTAAAAACACTTTGGCTTCACTAAGCTTCTTTTCTAGCTCTACTATTTTTAGGCTCATTTCCTCCTTTGCACATAGGAGTAAGTAGTTTTATTTGGAAAGATCCCTTTCTTTTTCACTTTTCTTAGAAGACTCTTATTGTAGGATTGAGATGGTGTCTTTCAAGGATTTTGACTTTAGTATCAATTCCTTGAGTTCCTTCTTGAGTTTCTTATTCTTGTTTCCTAACTCAACACTTTGAAGAAAGAGGTCATCGAATGTTTTTTGAGCATCATAGGTTTCTTTCTCTTCTTCTTTATCTCCTCAATCCTCACTGCTTGAGTCACTTGTATCTACAGGTGAACTCTTTGGGGTATTGAAAGCTATGAAGGCTTTGATTTCCTGTGAGGGACCCTCCTCTCTACTTTATGACTCATTTTCTGAGACTTCAGAATCGTCATCCCAAGTTGCATTCATGGCTTTGCCCTTTCGGCTTGAACTTGTTTTTCTTTTTGCCACAGTTTTTGGCAATATGACTTCTCCCTTTACACTCAGCAAATGGGAGGTTCCATGGAGAAGTCTTTCTTCTTCCTACGGTTAGGAAATGATCTTCTCATTTGCTTGTTCTTGGAGTAATCCCTTTCATTTCTCCGAAAGAATTTTTTTGAATTTCTTAGCCACTAATGCTAAGTCATAATTGAAATCCTCTGTGGATCCGAAAGGTTCCTCTACCATGAGGACAATGCACTTCTTCTTGGTAGTGACCTTAATAGCAGCCTCGAACGTTTGAAGTGAGTTTATCAATTCTTCTAATTTGATAGTTTTAAGGTCATTGTTCTTCACAATCATTGTTACTTTAGGTCTAAACCTTTTAAGGAGCACTTTTTGGACTACTTTAGACTTAGGGATATCCTTTCCTAAACTCTTCATGGAATTTACCAAGTTTGACAACTTGGTATGGAATTGGGAGACTTCCTCGTCCTTCTCCATCCAAAGTGCTTCAAGTTTTGCAATGTACATTTAGAGCTTTGACATCTTAATGGCACTCGTTCCCTCATGAGCGACCGAAAGAAGCTTTCATGCTTCTTTTGTTGTCTTAAGGTGACCTATTTTCCTAAACTCATTTAGGATAAGTCCACCAACTATAGCATTAAGGGCTCTAAAGTTAAACTTGTGAGGATATGCCTCGGCGGTGGTCCACTTGCTATGTGGTTTGTTGGGGATTATATAGCCATCAATTATTAAGCCCCAAACCCTATGGCCAAAAGTATTTAGGAAAATTTTCATACAATGTTTCCAATACCCATAGTCATTTCCATTGAAAAATGAAGTGTTAATGGACATACCACCAATGTCCTCCTTAACCATCTAGTAATTTTCTAGGATTTTTGCTAGGATCTAACTCGGATTGTTAAGCCCTATGTGAGTAACCTATGTTCTAATACCAATTGAAATATCGTGTAGGTTTATCCTAGAGGAGGTGAATGTTAAGCATATGTATTGTCAATCCCATGTCAAAACAGTTGAGTTGTAATGTAATGCGTCAAGTCCAAGATAGTGTTCCAAGCTCAAAAGAAAGAAGACATTGGAAGACTAAATACCTATAACACCAAGACAAATGACAAATCAAAGGAAGTGAAGAACCAGACCAAGACTCAAGATGAAAATTCATTTCAAATATGCCAAATTTGAAGACTGACAAAGTAAATTTGAAGGGATGCTCATGACAAGCACAACCTCGAAAAATACTCACACTCTGCACAATGCACTAAAGCAATTGGAAGTAAACGTAAGATGGGGTGTGAGGTAGTAAAGAGGGTCTTAAGGCATTGGTGTTAGTCTCAACAATTTGGGAGAAAAAAGATCCAAACCAAAAAGAGCATAATAGAAAATTTTAGAAAAAATAGACCCTGATAGATCCCAGATTTTGTGATCGATCACGGCTGATAAATCACAGATCTCGTGATCGATCACAAGTGAAAATTCAGGTATTTTTTAAAACTTCCAAGAGTTGTGATCCCAGAGCTTGATCGATCAGACTTGCTTGATAGATCACACTTGCTTGATCAATCATGAAAAAAGTGTGATCGATTACAGCCGCGCATCTCATAAAAATCATACTTTATTTTGGAGATTCCAATCCAAAATTTCTCAAGACTTGTCCATTAGAAAGTGTTCTAATCCTATGGACTGAGATTAGGCTTAGCTCTATAAAAGGGTAATAATACCCTAATATCAAAGAGAGACAAAACGTAAAAGAGAGAATTCTTGGTTGAGAAGAACGGTTAGTCTGAACATCGAAAAACCTAGTTGTTATTGAGTGATTGATCTTGTGCTACTGCAAATACTTTTGTGATCACTCTACATGTTCTTCATCGAATATCAAAAGGGGAAAAAAAGCAATCTCTGCTGCATTTTGAACTCTAGAAGAAAAGGTGCATCAGCTCATAAGGAGCATCCACCACTGGTACATATTAACGTATCAACCTATATGATGTAAATCTGTACTTACTCAATATTTCATTGTTTAAATCCCTTCTGCTGGAGATAGGGGAAGGAATATTGCACTCTTCAGAGACATAAAGTGTAGGTATAGCTTGCCTAACAAGTAGAAAGGGTTTTGTATAAATTTTACCTAGATTGTCTATACTTCAATTTGAATAAAATTACAAGAAGCTCTGGATTGAGCTTTAGGAGAGGACGTAGGCCTTAGTGCCGAACCACTATAAACACCTGTCTTGTGGTTGAGTGTGGTATCTTTGCTTTTTGTTATTGTGAGTGATGCAACTATGATTATCTTTGTGCATTATAAAATTGAGAATTAATTAATCAAATCTCCAAGGACAAGTGAATCAATCTAATTAGTAAAATAAATAACAAGGTTTGTAAAATTGACAAAAGAAAAATAAAGTAATTGAAAAGAGTACGACTAATCCTATTCACCCCCTCTAGGATAGAATTTCAATTGGTATTAGAGCAAGGTTGCTCCTATAGGGCTTAACAACCCGAGTCAAAGATCCTATTCAACTAGAGGAAGTCTAATAGGACCAACATGGAAGAGTCATACTTTACCACAAAACCACCATTTTTCGATGGGTCAAATTATCAATATTAGAAAATACGAATGAGTACTTTCCTACAATCCATGGCTTTGTCTGTATGGATGTTTATCCAAACCAAGTGGACAAAACCCACTAGCTTTGAAGGGAAATGGTTAGAAGCACATCGCAAGGCACATCTTACAAACTACAAGGCATTGAATGTCATTTTCTGTGCATTGAGCCCTACTGAGTTTAGGCGCATCTATAACCTCATTGCGGCCAAGGACACTTGAGAACTTCTACAAGTCACCCATGAGGGAACAAGTACAGTAAAGAAGTCCAAACTACAAATGCTCACCTCAAGGTTTGAAGAACTTAAAATGAAAAAAGATGACAATTCATTGACTTCTACACTAAGTTGCAAGACATTGTAAATGGCAAAGCCGGATTAGGGAAACCTATAGAACCAGCTGATGTAGTGAGAAAAATTCTTAGGTCACTTCCCGAGAGGTTTAGAACTAAGGTAACAGCTATAGCGGAGAGCAAAGACATAGATACTATAATAATAGAAGAACTAGTACGATCTCTCCAAACCTTTGAAATGTCCTTTAAACAAAATATCAAAAAGAAAGGTATTGCTCTTAAGGTTGAAGAATAGTCTCAGTCTGAAAATGAATCCAATGAGGAATTCACAAAGGTCGCTAGGAACTTCAGAAAATTCTTTAGGAAAGATTCTAAGGACTACAAAAGGATGTCATCTAGAAGGTCCAACTAATTTCCTAGGAAGAAGGAAACCAGTAATGATGAGCCTATTTGCTATGAATGCAAGGGCCAGGGCCATTATGCCAAAGAATGTGCCAACAAGAAAAAGCAAAAACCCATAGAAAAGCCATGGTTGCAACATTGGATGATGACTCGGATGAATCTAAATGTGAGTCTCAATCAAGTGATGATGATATGACTCAAGGAGTTAAAGCCTTTATGGCTTGGAACACTCCTATAACCTTACTCGCAAATAACATAGAATTAGAAAATGAGAGTGAGAGCGAGTTTGAGGAAATAGATGATAGAGACATTCAAGAGGCCTTTGACAAACTCTTCTTGGAGAGTGTCAAACTAGAAAAAGAAAATATTAAGCTGAAAAAGGAAAATAAAGAATTAGTTAGTAAATCAGTCTCCTTGGAACAGTCCATCTCCTAACTTCAAAACACATCTCTTGATAACCCTAACAATGATTGTAGTGAATTATTCATGAGAGAAAAGCGAGAGCTGAATGAGAAAATAAATGAACTAGAGTCCAAACTCAAAGACTCTAGGATGTTTGCCAACCTTGAAAAAAAATCAATAGGAGAGTTGAAAAGGATAAGTTGGATGAAACTAACAATAATTTAAAACTGAGAATACTCCAACTTGAGAAAGAGACAAATAAACTTGAGTATGAAAAGGTAAACCTAAGGGACACTTGTTCAAAGCAATCCAATAAGTCATGTGAACTCCTTGAACAAATAAAGGAGATGGAGGAACAAAAGAAAAAACTTCTTAGTCTAATTGCCCAAGAAAACGAAAAATTTGAGAGAATGATCTCAATGGGCAAAGAACATGGTGACATGAGTGGTCTAGGATTCAACTACTTATTTAACTAAGAACACATTTGTCAAGGCAAAAGAGAAAGCAGATGCCTTACCTCAAATTACCCAACAACAGTCCAACACTTATGTTGGAAGGACTGTCATTTCCTCCAAAGAAAAAGGTCTAAAAAATTCTCAAGGAAAAATTCCATCTCAAAGGCAAAGAAACTTTGAAAAAGGGGAAACCTCATTCTTTAAGGAAAACATCAAGAACACACACTATAGATCCTTATAGAGATCTAAAATGTCCTATGGCAACCAATACACCTTTATCAAAAGAAACTTCAACAATTATGAAAGAAGGTATGATTGGAAGAATCAAAATCCTTCTCACAAATATAGAAACTCTTACAACAATGATAGAAAGAGAGAGACCCAGTTTTACCCTACACATGAAAGTAGACTGTAAAAAGAGGCTAAATGATTTGAAATCTTCAAAATTTCAAAAGAAAAGCGAAGATGATAGAAGAGCTAGGAAGAGGAGATACTTTCAAAAAGTAGAAAATAAAAATCTTGAACATAAGAAAAGGATGTTCAACCTAGCTCAGTCCAAAACCAAAAAGGTATGGGTGAAAAAGGATGACCTCAAATGTCTTACCATCCACACGGCATTAAGAGCAGGGAACACTTCAAGATGGTATCTTGACAGTGGTTGCTCCAAACATATGACTGGGGATAAGTCATTATTCACTCATCTTGCTGAGCTACAAGATGGGAGAGTTATAATCGGTGATGGAAACTCTACAAGAATTGTGGGAAAAGGCACTGTGGAGATTTTAGAAATTTCAAAGCTGAATGATGTCTTATATGTAGAGGGACTCAAACACAATTTGACTAACATTAGTTAAATTTGTGAAAAAGGGTATGATGTCCACTTTGCAAAGGAAAAATGTGAAATAAAAGATAAGGAAGGAAGGAAGACCTTTGTAATTGGTTTAAGAACAAGTGATAATTGTTATATTATTGAACCAACTAAAAACAACCTTAGAACATGCATTATCTCTCACTCCGAAGAGACAACTTTATGGCATCAAAGGTTGGGCCATCTAAACCTCAAAGATCTTGCTAGACTCGGCAGAAAGAGCTTGGTCAGACATCTACCTAGTCTTAACAAGGTGGACAACCCCATTTGCAAAGGTTCCCAAATGGGAAAATAGTTCAACGTCTCTCACAAAAAGTTAACTCAAATAGGGACTTCAAGACCCTTGGAGTTACTTCATATGGACCTAGCTGGATTAACTAGGACAGAGAGCTTAGGAGGAAAAAGATATTTCTTTATAATTGTAGATGATTTCTCAAGGTTTACATGGGTAGCCTTCTTAAGAGAGAAATCAAAAGCCTTTGTTGAGTTTATGCGCATGTACAAGAAAATGTAAACTGAAAAGGAGCTTGCCATCAAAATGTTAAGAGTGATCATGGAGGCAAATTTGAGAACCATAAGTTCTCAAATTGGTGTGATGAAATGGGAATCAAGCATGAATTTTCAGCTCCTAAAAGACCACAGCAAAATGGTGTGGCAGAAAGAAAGAATAGGACATTACATGATATGGCCAATGTCATGCTAACAAATAAAAGCTTAGC
>JAOXJP010229580.1:0-10926 GCA_025762735.1 Platanus orientalis | reverse complement strand
ATATATATATATATATATATATATATATGGAATTGGAATTCAAAAATCTCAATTCCACTGTTTGGTTGCACAAATATTCAAGAATCCCAATCACCCTATTTTGTTTGTTCTCTGCCTGACAGGTGATTTTGATATTATATGACCCATCACCAAGGACTCTCAAATCCTATGAGTTGGGCACCAAAACTTTGCATTTTTCATGCACGTGCTTCTATATGGCCTACATTTTCTTGATAATCATTACAAAGATGTTATGTTTACTTTTGTTGGGGTTTTAATGTAGTTTACCCACTATAAAGATCATTCGGTGAGAGAAACTAGTTATATTTTTTTAAAACTTTTTTTTTTAAGCTAAAATAAGTTAGATTTTTCACTCAGGGGTATTTTGATCAATTAATAAAATAAACATAGGCATTTTGGGTACTTTGTATGTTAAAAAAATTCCTCACAATTGCATGAGGGAGGAGAGCATTTTTAATAATTTGAATAGACCTAAAGCATAGTTAACATGAGCTAGCTTTCCCACTTAGGGGCATTTTGGTTAATTAATAAAATAATAAATGAAATTTTGGATACTGTGTGTTAAAAAAACATTTTCACAATGGCTTGAGGGGATAGGGTATTTTTGTCATATGAATAGACTAGAAGCATAGCTAACATGAGCTTGATTTTCTACTCAAGGGTATTTTGGTCAATAAATAAAATAACAAAGGGTATTTTGGGTATTTCATGTACTCTAAAAAACTCTTAATAGTTTCTTGAGGGAAGAGGGAATTTTAGTGATTTTTTAGGTAAGTAAAATATGAATTAAGAATCTTAGTCGTTTGAATAAACCTAACACATAGCTAACATGAGCTAGATTTTCCACTCAAGGGCATTTTGGTCACTTAATAAAGAAGGTATTTTGGATAATTTGTGTGCAAAAAAAAAACCCCTCATAGTTTCTTGAGGAGGGCATTTTAGTCATTTGAATAGACCTGAAACATAGTTAACATGAGCTCGATTTTTCACTCAGTGGCATTTTGGTCAATTGATAAAAGAATAGAAGACGTTTTGAGCACTTTGTGTTTAAAAACTCCTCACAATTGCTTAAGGGTGGAGGGCATTTTAGTCATTGGAATATACATGAGGTATCGATGAGAGCAGTTTGGTCACATGCCATTTCGTAAAAGGGAATTGGAAATAACACCATATGAATTGTTATTTCGATTCCATTGATTTGAGGCCTCAATTTGTCATTCTAATTCATTGGGGATTTGACTTAAATCTATTTCTGTGATTTAAAATTGACCCCAATTCCTTTTCCATCCTTTCAATTCCCTAAATCCAAATGCACTCTTAATACATTTCAACACTCCTCCTTGGACACTTCAGAACAATGAACACAGGGGAGCTAGGTGTTAATTCATAGAACATACATACTCCATAGGGAGAATTGAACTCATGACCTAAAATCCACTCTAATATCATCTTAAATAAAGCAATTAACTCTCTCTTAAATCCTAAGAATATTGTAAGAGAGATTAGAGTTGATATACTTAATATATTTCAACAATATATAATTCGCAACTTTTCAAAGTACACGCTTCATTAGGTGTAGACATCTATAATCTATATATTTGGTTGCTTGTCATTATTTGTTCATTTGGTAATGGCATCAACTTTTATTTTCTTCTGCTGATTACTACGACAATAGCGTGCTTTCGAGGTTGTCTAATTTGTGTACATCAAAGTCTAAGATGCATGAATAATTTATATTTTTAGGGTTTATAGCAGAGGATATAGCTTTATAGATTAAAATTTTAAGATTCTTATTTTCATTTATTGGATAAGATGCAACACCATAACCCGTACCAAGAGTTGCCTAAAGCAAGATATAGAAAAGCAATTTTCTTATTAATTAAAATTTTATAATAAGAATTTTCTTCCTCTACCAGCCATGTTACTTGTTTTGATGGTTTATTTGGTTGGGTATTGATTTGCTACAATACATTCACAACTTTTCAAAGTATACGATTCATTAGGTGTAGGCTTCTATAATCTATATTTTTTGTTGCTCATGATTTTTTGTTCATTCTCTTCTAGTGTCAATTTTTTCTGCTGCATTGCCATTAATACGATGATCGCGTGTTTTCAGGGTTTTTCATACGTGTAAACAAAGTCTAAAATAGTCTATTTCTAGGGTTAATGGGGGTAGCAAAGGAAATCATCTACAACTTTAAATCCCTCTACAGTTCAAACAGTGATATTGATTAGACTGAAGTTTGATATTCAAACCTTGAAGCTGTCAAATCACAGCATAGGCTGTTTGGACTGTATGGTGATTTAAAGCTGTAGACAATTTCATCTCTCCGTCATAGAGGATCTAGTTTTATAGATTTTGATTTTAGGATTCTTATCTACATTTATCAAATGAGAAGGAACATCATAACTTGTTCCAATATCCTCCTAAAGCGACATGTAGAGGAGCTGATTTCTTCTTATTGAAATTTTATATTATGATTTTGGTTTGTTTGGTTAGGTTTTGGTTTACTTATGTATGTAATTCGCTACTTTTCAAAGTACATGATTCATTTGGTGTAGGCTACTATAATTTATTTTTTTGGTTGCTCGTGGTTCTTCGTTCATTTGTTTACATTCTCAATTTTATTTCTGCTATATCAATACAATAATAGCGTGTTTTCACGGTTTTGTAATATGTGTCCAAGAGTCTTATTTTTTTTCTTTTTGATAAAAGTCCTTGAAGACTAAAGTACATGTATATTCTATACTTTTGGGGTCTATGGTAAAGGATTTAGGTCAATAGACTATAACTTAAAGATTATTATATTCATTTAACAATATAAAAAAAATTAACTATAAAGAAGCAACATCATAATTTGTACCAAGAGCTCCCTAAAGTTCGACGTAAAGGAGCTGTCTTCTTTTTAATTGAACTTTTATAATAAGATTGTCCTTATTACTCTAATAATGAACCATGTTATTTGTTTAATTTGATGGTTTGCTTGGTTTTGTTTTGGTTTGCCGTATGTAATTCGTAACTTTTCAAAATACATGGTTCGGTGGGTGTAGGCTTCTATAATCCACATTTTGGGTTGCTCGTGGTTCTACGTTCATTCACTTATGGTGTCAATTGCATTAGTACAATACTAGTGTATTTTCCAGGTTTTCTAATATGTATCCTACAAGTGTCGAAAGTACATGAGTATCCATATTTTTAAGGTTTTATAGATCTTATATTTTAAGACTAAAGTAGTGTTTGGATGAACTTATTTACAACTTGTGACTTTTAACGTTTCGAAAGTCATAAGTCTCAATATTTTTGTGTTTGGTTTGTAAATTAAAAAGTTACTTATACATAAGTCATAAGTAAGAGAGAGAGAGATAGAGAGTAAAGAATCAACTTATTTTTAAGTTGGGAACCACCAACTTGCCATATAAGATGAGCCATTGACATGTGGCTTGGATTTTATACGCCGACCCTATCCTCCTTTAAAGCTCTAACTTCCGCTGAGGGTCAAACAGGTGAAAACATCAGCACCGAAAGTAATTTTCACTTTTTTGAGGCGTGTGTAAATCACTTCTGATGCTAATGTGGCCGCCCCATGACCTCGCCGATTGACATGAGGGAATTTTGATAGACTAAACCCTATAAATATAAATAAATAACTTATTTCTTTATGTCAAAAGTTAGTCATAACTTGCCATTCCATACCTTGAACTAAGAGCCTCTTAAAGTGAGATGAAGAGGAATTTTTTCTTTTCTTTTCTCTTTTTAATTAGGTATTGGTATTTTGACTAATAATCAATCTTTTATGGAGTAATCCATTATCCATGTGCTATTGAATGTAGTAGGGATTTAATGGGTAGACGTGACCCTCTAAATGTTCTAGATTTGTGGAACCATAAGAGAGAACCAACTCGCATTTCGCTCCTTAGTGATTTTGGTAAAACTATGAATCACAACATATACCTATCATGCATCCTTCTTTTGTGGTGACCCGGATGACCTGGACTTCTTAAAACTATGGGTGATGCCATTAGGTTAACATGGTTCCACCTGACAGGGGCTCCAGATTACTCCAGCCCAGGCCCTCTCTGGTTCAACATCCAGGATCTAATAAATATGGCATAAATTAAGATAACAAAGTCAATCAGACCTGAAGAAGAAGAAGAAAAAGAAGAAAAAAGTTAATCAGACTAGTGAAGTAAAAACAAATCAATGAGAAATGGAAGTAGTTTTATGTGCAAAGAACTCTTAAAATGTTCCTTTTTCATTCCAAGGGCCCTTCTTTTGGTAGATTTGTCATAATTTATTTATTTATTTGGTAAAGAGATTACTTATCTAATTTGTTTTGTTTTTTATTTTTATTTGGGGCAAGTCAAAACATGAGCCACAATCAAGAGGTTTGGAATGAGTCTTGTCATGTTGTATTTTGGTGCACGAAATCTATTAAGTGGGTCCCAACTGAATGGTTGGTCCCACAGCATGTGAGTTATGTGTTATTGTAATAGTTTGGTAGACTGTCCTTAGGGTCGTTTTAATGTGACATGAATGAATTCACTAAAAATTAGGTGAGAACGAATCTTGTGAGAACTGTGAAAACAGCATCAGGGTACAGACACATCAGCGCCAAAAAGTGATAAGTGCCCCCCAAAAAGTGCAAATCACTTTTCGGTAATGATGCATCAGTCCCTCTGGTGCCGTTTTCATGGTTCTCAGAGATTCGTTCTCATATAATCCAAGCCCAACAAATGAAGCTGTTGATGATGCAAGGAACTCAATGACGTACAAGAGAAACTATATGCAACTTAGCCTTACTAGACAAAGCATCAATTCAGACCTGCACATAATTCTCCGGCCATGAGAAATCCTTTTGGAGACAAATGGCTAGCCTTGGGGACAGAAACTTATTCTACAATTCTTTGTGCTCAAGAAGAGCTAGGCCACTTCGAGAACACAGACCTGAAAGCGATCCAGAATGAAATCATCCCTATTTTTGAAATCTACCAAGTTTAAATAGGCCGCTCCAGCTGTTGAGAGAGCAATCAAGAGCGAGAGAGGATTGTATCTGCTCCTCTTAACTTCCACTCCTCTATGCACCGTGTCAGGGGGTGGGCATATCAGCACCGATAAGTGATATGCATCCCCACCCCCAAAACAAAAAACAAAAAAAAACAAAAAAAGAAGTAAAAATCACTTGTTGGCACTGATGTGTCCGACCCCTGACAGGGGGCAGAGAAGAGCGGATACAATCCACCCTCATCATGAGCAGTTTGAGTAGAACATGTTCATCACCCTTGGTTATTTTCCTCCCGTCTCAACATATTGGAAAAAGCTTATTTTTTACCTATTAAAAAATCTTATTTGTCTATTTGGTTCGTTCAAGGAGAAGACGCACTTCTGTCTATGATCTCACGTCCACAATAGAAGTCCCTTATGTGTGAGATTCTCTTAAGTAGAGTTTCCCTCACGTCCCATCTCTTATTTTAATCGAGAAGGAAACAAACTTTCTTTTGAGAAGTTTAAACGTCAACCCCTACATTCACACTTGATCGAATGACTCGTGACATGACCCAACAGTCCCCACTTTGGAATTTTGGCAATCACCTTGAAAGTCATCTATGTCTCCTCCTTGCACTATTCCCATGAAAATATACTTCCGCACTTCTTCAACTCCAGATGCTATCATCATGCTCGCTCCCATGAGGTGAACCACTAATCTTTTAACACCTTAAAAGATTAATCAAGTCTAAGAAATGGTTATACTTTTCCATAGTAATGGACTTTGTAAGTATGTCTTTTGCATTACTGTTTGTAGAAGGTCTCTTTAAATATGTCTTGTAATCTAACACCAGGTCCCTTAACTTGTGATACCTGACATTAATATTCTTGGTTGACATTCTACACCTGTTTCTTGGCCAAATGTTTAGTGCACTGGTAATTACAATGCTACTATGTTATGTCTTGCTTTAATTCCAGCTCTATCCCTAGCTCAGTGACCCAATTAGGCTCCTCTGCCTTGTATCTCACCTCATTTGTGGATAAGGAGATGGTTGGTTGAAGCATAGTCTTTCATGATATAAATCATTTGCAAACGTTAAGACAAACCATGCAGTAGACCTCTTCATGTCTAAGAAATTCACATAATTTGTATCTACATAAGCCACAACACAATTGTTAGGATAAAAAACTTCTTGATGTGAGTTCTTTAGGATATAATAATTAATGTAGAATCATAAGCAAACAAACAAGAAACCACAACACAGATTTATATGGAAAACCTTAAAACTAAGAAAAAATCATGAAGACACATAAACAATTTTACTATAATAAAAGATTACAAGCTATAAGCTTTACTCTCTCTCCTTCACAGAACCTACTAACCCAAAACCTTGAGTAGAAACCTATTCTTTCACAACCCGAGGAAGAAATCGTTCTCTCACCTTAAAGCAACCTCTTCAAAGAGAAAACCTTGGAGAAACCCTTTTCTCTCACTCTCATGCCCCAAACCATTAAACCTTGGTTCTAACATAACCCTAAACAAGCTTAAGAACATTTCATAGCTCAAAGAGATCCACTTTGGAAAGACTCATTACTAAATCACAACTTCCAATTCTAAATCCATGTCGCTGAATCGATCCTACAAAAAATTGGTTCGATATGCCTACAAGTCAAACTGATCTGGCAACTCTCTGTCATCACTCTACACAGACCAAATCGGTCCAGTCATCCAATCAAATCAGCATGAACCGTCTATGTTGCTTCCTAGCTTTCTTCCTGAGCTCTTCAACTCTAGTCTTCTTTGGTTCTTTCTTGGATTTCTTTGAATCAGTCTCCACATTTAACAATCTCCCACTTGGAGACTGATAAGTCTTTCATGGTGACATTCTTTTACAACTGTATGACAATACCTTTTTCATTCTGTGACCTTCTACAACTCTCTTTGTCTTTAACCATACCCCCAACCTTTATCTCTTTCGACCTTTCCAACTAGACGTAAAGATACCATCAACAATATTCATCTTGGCTTCAACCTCAACCCGTTGAAAACTTCCCGTTGAACTTTGTCTTCACCCG
Source organism: Platanus orientalis (assembly GCA_025762735.1). NCBI lineage: Eukaryota > Viridiplantae > Streptophyta > Magnoliopsida > Proteales > Platanaceae > Platanus > Platanus orientalis. The sequence continues at coordinate 3,845 of JAOXJP010229580.1, read as the reverse complement.
CATGTTTGTCAAAACATCAACTTTGTGACATGTGCACCATACTCTGCCTTGGCTCTCACTCCGGAACCCACCTTAGAGAATCATCTGCATCGATCCTTCTTAGTGAACCATGTACCATATCCTTGAAATGCACCTCCATTAAACATGAGATAACCAGTTTGCAAAAACCGTAAACAATTTTCTATAGCTTTTAAGAATCACCATTACACATAAAAAGTCAATTTGGTCTTGACTCAATCTCGGTTAAACCATATGTGTAGCTGCTCCGAGTCAACCCAACTAGTCAACTTTAAAGAGGGATCTGGATCCATCATCCCTAATCAAATGAACCCCCTCCCCATCGTTTATTGCCTAGAAACCTATAACATCTTTATTTGCATATTCCATGAAAGAGAACCTGTACCAGTGCTAATTATTTTGTGCACTCCATTTTTAGATAACCCATCAAGGTTAAATAAATACTACTTATTACTGTATTCCCATTCAGGTGATACAATTCATCTTTACACCTTTCTTCCTTCATTAAGACTAAACAACCTCGTGTGATTTTCATGTCTTCACTTATAGCTAAATACATGTAATCATGGAATCCATCCAGCTTAGAGATATCAAATTCTTTCTCATCTTTGGGACATAGCCAAACCACCCAAAGTATGAACCACGCTATCAAACATCTTGATCTTCAATGTCTCAACAACCGTGACATCACATTTGGAACCATCACCAAGAGACACAAATCCTGTATTCTCTTCTTTGAACGAATCAAAATATTTTCTCATGGAGCATATATAAATTGGATAACTTGAATCTAATACCCACTCATCATGAGAAATAGTGTCTATACCTTTGGAGACTGTGGGAGCATCTTTAAGATATTCTTCTTGTTTCTATTCCTTTTGCACAGCCACCACAACAACACCACTAAGATCATCACCCTTGTTCATGTTAGTACATTCCAAACAATCCCTCTTTATGTGGCCAAACTCCTTGCAATAGAAACATTTCACCTTATCTTTTCCTTTGGACTTGGACCTACTATCCTGTTGCACACCAAAACCCATACTAGTAAGGCCATGAATTTTAGCATGTGATATTACATCACTTTCTATTCATTCATTCTCAACTTATATAAATTTTTTGCTTTTCTTTCTCATTTATACACATTGGAATATATATCAATCACATTTTTCCATAATCACATAATTAATCACATTCACATAGTTCTGACCTATATAAAATCCTATAATCCATATAGCATAATCCTGTAAATAATCCATAAAATTTGTCTAAAATTCTCATAAAAAATAAATAAATAGTCTGACATAATTAAATCCATCAACTGAAATCAAAGACTAAAAATTCTTAACTTATTACATCCCTTGAAATTTAAATTGAAATAATTGTACTGACATAAATAAAGTCCCTAACTTATAAAAATTGAAATAAATATATGTCAGATCATTAGCTCTTCTTTATCTGGAACCGTTACTCTGCGATCTCCTCATCATCTGTGGTGTCAGATTGGGGTAAGTTTGACATACTTAGCAAGAAAATAGTAAACTAAGGAAACAATGGATTAAGACTTAGCACGATTATAAAACTTAAACAAATGTTTTCATATTTACAAATCAATATATAGAACAGTTCATAAAATAGTTTTATACATTACTTAAACATTTAATAAAATTTACAGTTTCATGTACAAAATGGAATTCAATGCTAACATATACTTTTACATTAAACAAAATGGATCAGATCAGATCATGTGTCATATCCTAATCCGTACAAAACAGAACATATACCAGTTTGCATCATTTAAACCCCGGTAAGAAGGGTCTAGTTCACACCATTTAAACTCCAGTGAGAAAGGTCTACTTTGCATCATTTAAACCTAAGTGAGAAGGGTCCATTTTGCACCATTTATACCCAAGTGAGAAGGGTGACTATTATTGCCTATGTGGCCAATAGTAAGCATCCATAACAGTTCGCACCATATACCCGGTGAAGTAGGTTCCATTAATAAATCCCCTTAATGGGAAATATGGCTTTTCAATAGAACATATCATTCTTTTGAGTTTCAATCAAAGCATTTAAATCATATGGGTAACATATAACGATTTTCTTACATTAACTTAAGACAAAATAACATATAAGAACATGCTTAATTCTCCTAAGCACAATCTATAAGACATATTTTTCATAACAATATAAATTTGTCCAAAACAATACTCGTTATAAATCATGAACATTAGGATATGAAATCAACACTTTTCTGAGCAAAAATAAGGTTTAAGAATACTATGGATCTATATAAAATAAAATAAATATTCAAAATTGTAGGTTTTCATACAAATCGTTAAATAAATGGCCCTAAAAATATTTAAAAGATAAAAAACAATTAATAGAATAGCTCTTATAATTTTTAGAATAAACCATCTTTTAAAACTCTTGATTTTTCATTCAAAACATAGTTTTGCATGTAATACCAGTACAAAACGAATTCAAAATAGAGGAAACAACTCTTTAAAAATCCTATGGGATTGCAAACAAATAATTTCTTAATCATATTTATACAATACTAATTCATCTATTTTAAAACCATGTTTTAGAACTTCAAACAAAACCAAAACCTATGAAAGATTCAAAATATGGTTCAAAACGATTAAAACCTTTTGTAAAATGGAATCAATAGAGTTATAAGAACCTAAGAATAAAAACAAAACAATAGTTTAACTGTGTTCTTACATCTTTGTATGAAAAAATGTTCCCAAGGTTTCGTTCTTCAGAAAAATCCCAGACATGTGTCAAAACCTTGCATTTTTTTTCCTTTTTATCTTTTCTCTAAGGTTTCTAAGTTTCTTTAGGTAGAAACATATCTAATTTAGAAGCCCAAGGAGAGTCCCACATGATTTAATTATGGAGCAAGTTTTTTTTTTTTTTTTACGAAAACACTTGTGTAAAAATACTATAGCGAAAACATTGCTCTTCACAAGACACTTCCTTTGCGAGACACTGTTTATCCTTTGTGAGACACTATTCATCCTTTACGAGACACTTCCTTTGTGAGACTCTATTCACCATTCCTGAGACATTGTTCATCCTTTGCGAGACACTATTCACTTCTTCTTACTAGAATGCCAATGTCGTCTTCGTTTGGGGTCCGATACACTCGTCGTTTGTTTTGTTAGACTTTAGACTTCCATGCCTATCTAATGTCATAAAGTTTACTCATAATATTCTTACTTTTTTGTTGGTGCCTCTCTAAAGTTGTGTCAATTTATAAATCACTATATGTGCATTTAAATGATTCTAAGTGTGTATGAAATTTATGCATTGTGCTTGTACAATATAAATGTGATACGTATACAAGATAGGTGTGAGCATGTATGGGGTGGTACGTACTCCCAAATCTCTTCACTAACAACCTTCATCTTCCTTCCATATTTAAAGCACTCCCACTTATCGATGAATTCCCCAAAAATTTCCTCTGAACCTCTTCATTGAGTATAACATTCACCATATCATCAAACTTGAGTGTGTCCAAACCTGAGGAATCGTTCAAGGCCATCACTAATGTTGTTTTAATTCTTTGAAATTTTTTAATTTTTGATTAATTTTTAATAAAAATTCAGATCATGAACAAACATTCTCCCATGATCACCATATGAAATACTATAATTTAAATTAAAGAAGTTAAAAAAGAATACCTCAATGGCTGAACTAACACACCACTAATTGCAATAATCCCTGTTACATATTGCAATTGAGCTTCAAAGGATAAGGAAATAACAATGAGACCATTCCTTACAAATATTTCATAAATATGTTATTCCATTATACAATAT
>JAOXJP010229578.1:0-10927 GCA_025762735.1 Platanus orientalis | reverse complement strand
ATGGTAGATGGCCAAGTTGCTCTTTTTGGGAGAGAATATTTCCCGACATGTTCAAGTTGTGACCCCTAGGGTTACATAATGTGACCCTAAAGAACATCCATGACCTAATCCATAGGTCCCATAGCCTTGGGACCCACCAAACCACCTTAAAAGACCACATCAAAGTGCTAATCTGATCAGCCTCCAATGCATGAATTTCACTATGAATTAAATTCAAGCGTTAAGCTTGAGACTCATAAAACACGACATTTTTTCTTTCTCCCTTTTTATGGCAAGGTTAAGTCCAACCCTAAGTGGTCAGTCAATGAACACTTTGGAGGGGTCCACCATCCCTCTAATAGTCACAACTATGAGGGGCTCTCCTGTAATTAAAACAGTTTTGATTTAAAAGACATTTTCTGGATTTTTTAGAAACCCATGCTTGAATTTCCCCTAAATTAAATTCAAGTATTGAAAATTCAAGCATTGGGATTGAATTCAGGCTTAAGCCTAAGAAAAATTCAGAAAATAGTAAACCCTAGAATTCACAAGCATAGACTTTAGCATAGTTTAAAACATGTATGAATGAGAGAAGCTGCCCTAAAAAGGTAGGTATTTGGTGTGCTTAACACCTTTCCTAATTGAAACTTAACAACTTACCCTTTATCTCAGGAATGTAAACCAATATTAAGAGTTAAACCCCTAGACCTTTGGGTATAGACTTCTCCCCTTCCCCTAAAGAGGAGAACCGATGTCCAACTCCATCGGTTAACCCCAAGTTGGTGGCAACTCCTAGAAAAGCCTAACCCTCCTATAAAAAGGGTTAGCAACCCTCACACACCAGCATCGTAAGCCAAAGAGTGGGCCCAAAAATCATGGGTGAGTGGGGGAATCCAAACCCCCCAGACCCCGACATCCACACATACCATCCATGGAGGCCCTTGAGATGAATCTGCACTTAGAAGTCATCACCGAAATGCAGCCCAAGTATAATAAGTGTACCATATATCCCAATCAACAAAAATGGTGACAAACTATACCTGATGACGTAGCAAGGGTTGATCACCTTCTCCAACCAATATTTAGAGGATTTACATTGTCCACATGATGATGCATTGCTTATCTCCCCCAAAATCACCAACTTAGAGGTTAAGAGAACCATGGTCGACATAGGTAGTTCAATAGACATTCTCTTCAACTCAACTTTTTGTCAAATGGAAAAATATGACCTGAAGCCTTAATTTTCCCCTTTAGTTGGTTTTGACGGCCAATCCACACCAGTCATGTGAAAGATTAGGTTGCCAATATCTCTTGGTTTAGTCACTCTCATGACAGCCTTTTTGGTAGTGGATGCACCCCCCCATATAATGCAATCTTCGGGAGGATTTGGATCTATAAAATGAAGGAAATCCCCTTCACTTACCATCAATGTCTTTGATTTCCCAAACCAGAAGAGTTAATGGAAATCTGGGGAGATCAAGCTTTAACCTGTAAATGCCATGCTCTCGCAATGAAGATTGAGCAATAATAGCATAATGAAGATTGAGCAATAATAGCATACTTCCCCAGATTAATAGCAATCACAACATTGGCTCCTAAATCTGCACCATTGGGGTCCACAAGCCTCTACGATAGAAGAACTTAAAGAAATAATACTATACTTTGAAGAGAAGGACTATGTCACTCAAATTAGAGCAAATCAACTAGAAGAATTCAAAGAACAACTCTCCCTCTTCCTAATAAGCAATAAGGAACCATTTGCATATTCTCCAAAAGAAATGCTAGGGATTGATCCAGAGGTCATAACCCATAAACTAAGTGTTAATCTTTCTTGTGCACTAGTGAAGCAAAAGCAAAGGAGGTTCACCCCAACACAAAACCTTATCATTAAGAAAGAAGTTAAAAAGCTCCTACAAGCTGGTTTAATTAAAGAGATCTATTACCCTGAATGGCTAGCAAATGTAGTAGTGGTCCCCAAAAGGAACGAAAAATAGAGGGTATGTGTATACTACACCGACCTTAACAAAGCTTCTCCCAAAGATAGTTTTCCACTCTCAAATATTAACCAACTCATGGACACCACAACCGGCCATGAAGTCTTATCATTCATGGATGAGTATTCTAGGTATGATCATATTCCCATGCATCCATCATATCGGGAGAAAACATCTTTCCTCCCCAAGCAAGGATTGTATTGCTATCAGGTCATGCCTTTTGTCCTGAAAAATGTAGGAGCCACTTACCAAAGGCTTGTCAACAAAATTTTAAGGATCACATCGGCACTAGAATGGAAGTCTATGCAGATGATATGCTAGTAAAACTATAAAAAAAAGAAGATCATATCTTCCATCTCTTAGAAACATTCCAATTGCTCAAGAAGTATCTGATGAAACTTAATCCCACAAAATGTACCTTTGGGGTGTCTTCAAGCAAGTTCTTTGGGTATCTATAAGCTAATCCAACTCAAATCAAAGCATTGGTCGAGATGCCTTCTCCCGCTAACATCAAGGAAGTACAAAAACTCACTAAAATGATAGCAGTCTTGAATAGGTTCATCTCTAAATTTGGTGACCAATGTAAGCCCTTCTTTCAACTTTTGAAGGAAAACAAAAGGTCCTAATGGAGATAAAAAGTTAAGAAAGCTATGACAAAGGGCAGCCAGGTATGTCCTCATCAACTAAAATAGCCCACATAGTATTTAAAGGGTAAAATTGTAATTTTACCTCATAGAGGTAACATTTTCATTTCATATATGTTATAATGATCTTAGAGTGGTTTAGGAACCCCCTTGGACCAATTTAAAAGTATAGAACCCAAGTTGGACCATAAACTATTCGAGTTTGAAAGTTATCCTGATTGCATAATTAGGGTAACTTCCCGGGCCCACTGACATAAATCCCGAGTGAACTAGAGTTTAACCCATACCATTTTCAAAATTTCTTCGAGTCTTCTTTCCAACATAACAAACGTAGCCCAATTTGGAATTTTATAGAGAGCGTTATGGCTATTTTCCTGTGATGTGTTTTATAGGAAAAATTTACACAGTTTCGGGTTGTGCAGGCCGAATGCCCCACATACACAATTTAGGGCGCCCATCACGCTTTAGGGGAACCCCAAAGGGGAGGTCTCGGGCGCCCCACATCTAGAAAACCCAAAAGAAAAAAAGGGCAAAAAATGGCCCAAAATGGGTGATTTTGATGTGGCACTTGCTCCTTGGTCCCCAAACATGTAAGATCTTGTCATGGGCAATTTATAACCCTACTAAAACATCAATTAGGTCATTTTACCTCATTAGAACAAATAGGGAAAGAGTGGGGGAGATTAGGGAAAGTTCTTGAGCTTAGTGTAGGAGTTCTTCCCCAGTTGGGTAAGTTTCACTCCCAACTCTAAAAATTTGTTGAAATAGCCTATTTTCTTCCTAGTTCTTCATGTTCTATCTAATTACACTAGTTTTATTTCATTTTTCAAAAGATAGAGTGAAAGGAAAAGAGGCCTTGGAGGACTTTGAAGCTTAACCAAGGAGGAAAACCAAGATAGTGAATGAATATGTTGTTTATACTGCACTTTTCCTTCCTAGATTCATACAAATATGATTTCATTCTATGTGTGCTACACGAGATTTCATTCTATGTGGCTCTTTACACGAGATTTCTACGTGAGTTTTTAAAAATAATTTGAGATACTTGGTTTTTAACCTACATAAACTTTGTTATAAAATGATTTTACTTCCATGAGCTCTCTATATGTTATTAGACTTGGGTTAAGCATCTTTGCTTACTTATAGGCATTTGGCACCTTTCATGTGATTTTCTACTACTCTCTTTGGACTCTTCATAAAATAGAACACATAGATATTTTAAATGACATGATTATTTAGTATATATCTTATTTTACAAAAGCACGGTTTTAAAACGTGGTTTCGGATGTGAGGATTTGATATGATACCCCTATGCGGGAGTATACCCTATTGGGCCCGGAGACCCTTAAGTGGGTTGGTCCTTGTGACCTTTATATATGTATATGGTCTTTATGACCCTAGAGACCCTTATATGGGTTGGCTAGACGTAGCCTCATAGACCCTTATGTGGCTTGCCCCTTGTGGGCCTAGAGACCCTTCCATGGGTTGCCCCTCGTGAGCCCGTAAACCCCTTTGTGGGTTAGCCTTATGGCTTCAGGTACCCAATCACCGGGTCACATTATTAGGTGAAGATGGCCCTAGTGAGCCAATATATGATATATGATATGATTGTGTGGGAGACCCTTATGTGGGCTATGTGATTTCTTTTGTCAGAGACTCTTACACGAGTTATGTGACTTGTTTACCGGAGACCCTCACATGGGTTATATGTCGTGGATTTATCGGAAGCTTTACATGCTTTGTTTACATTAGGCTTTATTATGTGATAGAGACCCCTTATGGGTTGACATGTGGAATGTAGTACTTGGCATGAGGTATATAGCACTTGGTATACATACAATACTTAGTATGTGAGATATAGTATATGGCATAATAAAGATTCAGTTTAGTTCACTTTGGACTCTCTTGTGGTTATCTTGTGACATGTGTATACTTGTTTCATAGTAGGGGTACATGATTAGTAATTGTGATGTACTCTCATTCCTAATTTGATTCCTTAGATTATCTTGATTCCTTCTATTTAATACTATGATTATCTTTAGCTTCTTTTAGTGTTGTATAAACTGCATACCCTCTCGCTAAGCCTGTCAAGCTTACCCTAATTGGCACCACCTGTAGATGTGTAGGTGCACAGGTTGGATTGTGCCTTAGTAAGAGGAAGAGATGAGGAAGCTACTTCCAAGCCTAAGGATGATACATTTCATTTCAGTTTAGTTTACTTTTATCAGTGATGTAGTACTTTGTTTATTTGAGATAAGCCCCTTGTGGGCAAGGATTGTATATACTTTATGGGCAAGCATAGGCCCTCTTTTATTTTGGATGATTATGAGATATTTTTGGATGGTCATGATGTTATTTCTATTTCGGCTGCATAAGGCTTTAGTTTACCATTGTTATTATATTCCATTACGATGTGATTATTTATTCAAATGGATATGAAATGAGAAGCAAATAAATTATATGGAAAATGATATGCAAATAGGTAAGAGGGTTGATTACACGTTTCGAGTTCGTTGGTCTCTCCGCTATGAGAAACAGATTCGGGGTGAGTTATTCCCGTGTCATGGATCTGAACTTGGCCCACTTCTCGGCCCATGGATTTGGGTCGTGACATCAATGATCAACTATACAGAAGATCCTACATTAGTCCATACTGGACATGCTTAGGGCCCAAGCAAGCTCATTATGTTCTCAAAGAAATCCATGAGAGGGCATGTGATAACCATGCTAGGGGAATATCTCAAACCTATAAAGAAATAACACAAGGCTACTACTAGCCATACATGCAAAAGCATACGCAGTAATTTGTTAGGAAATGCGAGAAGTGTCAAAGGTTCACATCGATGACTCATCAACCAACATAAGAACTCAAGCTCTTTATTAGTCCATGTCTATTCATGCAGTGGAGGCTTGACATTGTTGGACCATTGTCTAAAGATCTAGGTCAAAAGCAATATATTCTAGTGGTAACTAACTACTTCACCAAATAGACAGAGGCAAAAGCCTATTGAAGGATAAGGGAAGCGGAATTCAACAATTCTGTTTGAAAAAAACATCATATAAAGATTTGGCATTCCTAAAGCACTAATCATCAAAATGGCTAACTAATTGATGGCAAGCAATTCAGAAGGTTGTGTGAAGAATATAACATTACCAACCATTATTTCATTCCAAGGTACCCTAAACCTAATGGAAATGTAGAGGCATCTAATAAAACAATATTGGACAATCTCAAAAAATGCTTGGAAAAAGCAAAAGACAAATGGGAAGAAGACTTTCCAGGAGTACTTTGGGCCTATAGAATCACCAAGAGACAACCAATAAGAGAAATACTCTTCTCTTTTGCCTATGGCATGGAGGCTGTCATACCAACTAAACTCAGGGAGCCCACACTTTAAACATCTGCTACTAATAAACTAGACAATGGGCAATAGCTAGCTCTATGTTTAGACCTTTTAGAATAAAAAAGGGAAAAGGCTCAAGTTAGGATTGATGCCTACCATCAAAAGCTCAAGTAGTACTACAACAAAAAGGTCAAGAACAAAAGCTTTCAAGTAGGAGAACTAGTCCTCAGAAGAGTCTTTGAAAATATAAAGGAACCTGGCCAAGACTAACTACACCCTAACTCAAAAGGCCTTTACATTATCATAGTGATAGGAGACTTAAGAGCATACAAACTTCAAACATTAGATGGAAGATCGCTACCCAGGCTATGGAATGCAAACCATCTGAGAGAATATCATTGATAAAGTACCTCATTTTTTTCCCCTCACTTTTTCATGAAAGAAATGCATTGTTTTACATTCGGGTATAAAGGCACAAAAAAATCCTCTCATGAGTAGTATAATAGGTTCTAGTCATGTTGGAGCAAAAGTCCTAGAATCAAACAACTAGGCATTCCTATCTTTAGAAGCAGCTTAGGTGGCCCTTCCAGGTTAGGATAACAGGCATTAGTCATGTTGGAGCAAAATTCCTAGAATTGAATAGTTAGGCACTCTTATCTCTAGAAATAGCCCAAGTGATCTTTCTTGGTTAAGCTAATAGGATCTAGTTAGGTTGGAGCAAAAGTCCTATAACTGAATAACTAGGCATCTCTATCTCTGGAAGCAACCCAAGTAGCCTTTCTAGGTTAGGCTAACAGCTCTAGTCAGGTTAGAGAAAATTCCTAGAATCGAACAACTAGGCATCCCTATCTCAGGTTAAGCTAACAAGCTTTGTTAAGTGGAGCACAAAATCCCTACTCTCTAGCCACTAAAAAAACCCATGTTGAGTATGTAACAAGCTTTGTTAAGTGGAGCATGAGAGCCCTACTTATTAGGCGATAAATCCCTACTCGTTAGGCACCAATAAAAACACTTTGGCCAAGATATACAACTCTATTCATAGCAGAAGTAGCATGTAACCTAAGCAGTCTTCATAGTAGATAAAAAAATAAAATTTTAATTCAATCACTATAAAAATTATAAGTTGCGTATAGAATATCAACTCTACAAAAAGTACAAACTGTGTACAGAAGATCAACTCTACAAAAAGTAAAGGTAGGTACAAAAGATCAACTCTACAAAATGTACAAGCTGCATGCATAACATCAACCATATTCATCAAAGGTTACCTGTTCATCTACACACAAAAAGGTATCAAACAGCACTCATCAAATTACTTCTAGAAGGAAGAAAAACACAGGTCCCCTAGGGGAAGAGAAGAAGAAATTATTTCTACAAGGAAGAGAAACATAAGTTTACCCAGGGAAGAGAAAAAGAAAATAAAATATTAGAAAACCGGCAGAAAAATGCCTTGAGGCTGGTCAGAGATTTTAAAAAAAAGGGGGGGAATAGAACGGGTGGAGGAGAAAAAGAAAGAAGACCTTCAAGAAGTTAGAGCAACATCCGAAGGTCCATCCACAGCTCCAACTTGCCCCTCATCAACCTTCTTTGACTCCTCCCTCAACTAGGAAGCCTCGACCTTCAACTCATCTCTCTCCCTCTCCAAGTTGTCCATGTATGCATGGAGGTATCAAAAAAATCTCCCACCCGAGTCTGCAACGAATTATAAAGATCTCAATTTTCATCCATCAACCTTCAAAGAGACCGACTCTCCCCTGCCATAGATCATAGCTGGTCTTGTGAAAGTAAAAACGCCAAGTCATCTCCGCAACAACATTAGAAGCTTGGAAGTAACAACATACATCATTCCCATAAAGAAGCAAAACATAGTAAAGAAAAAAATTACAAGAGAATGATACTCACCCTCACACTAAGAGAGAGGGCAAGAGAAACAACTTCCTCATCTAATAATCCTTCCATACACTCTTGGTCTTGTGGAAAGATTATCTCCACCACCACTGCAGCCACCACCTCATCTCTCTCCAAGGTTGAGTCTTCACTGGTGACTATCCTATCTTTAGCACAAATCTAGGGTTGCTATGTTGCGCCCTGAAATCTATACCAATAGGGTCATGAATTTTGGCACATGACATTAACAAAATCATTCATTAACATAAAATGTCCTATAAAAATTTTCACCTTTTTCCTTTACTTACACATTCATATGCAGCGGAATAATACATCAACTACAAATCATTAATCACATTCCCATAAGTTTGATCTATAAATAAAATCCATATTAAACCATAAATTGAATATCTATAAACCTGTATGTCCATAAACCATGGTTTGACATTGTAATCTAAATAATCCATAGTCTGACATAAACCAATAAATAATCTAACTAATAAAATCCATTATTTATTACATCCCCTTCAAATAAACTAAAATAAACATACCATATTTGTCAGCACCCCAATTTTGACTCAGGTCATGTGATAGCATAAGGGGCATAAGGGCACCCTTGGCTTAGGAAGAACAAGCCTAGACTTTAAGAGGTTAGGCATTCCTCACAATGAACCCGTCAAAACACCTTATTACAGCCCAAAGTGCACTATTTCAAGACAAATCTGAATCTCTCACAAAAGCATCAACAGGACTTTGAGGGTCCATATTCAAGAACCCACTCATGTTGTTTGTAATTTTTCCAACCTCCATAAGCCTTTCATTAGTAAAGCATCATAGGTGGAAAATTACAATTTTGCCATTTTGCCTTCAAAAGCCCAGAACCCACTATCTATCCTTCAAATCATTGAATTTATCTCGTCTATATAAGCCTTCCTGCCATGAAGCATCATAGATAAAGAGCCCTCATTTGCACATTTTTTGACCTGCGGGTAAAAAATTACCATTTTACCCTTTTCACCTTTAAGAATTCACCTCTCAACCCTCAAAGGACCCCTGAAACCTCTCCCATTGTCAAAATGGTGTAATTCTAGACCCTATGCACTCCTACGTCTCCTAGTTTTAAGAAACTCATCACAAATTTGACCCTCATCAAGATTGGCAACAGTCAAGCTCTCAACTTAGGTCAACCCTGACCCAAAAAAGACCCTTGGAAAAGCTATCAGAGACTCATCTGATCTTAGAATTCTGAAAGATCAATGGCCATACCTTTCCCCTGACCCCAACTTCAAATCTTCAGGTATAAGAAAAGAACTAAGATGTCTCAAATCTAAGCAAAATCTCAAATCTTCCCCAAAGGATTAGAAAGCGGTCTTAATCCCCTTTCACTCATCTGAAGCCAACGTGTTCCTCGATCGTCTGAATCATGATTAGTTGGTGTCCATCTCTCCAGAATCGCAAAACCTTCAAAAAACTGTCTAAGGGACATGATCTTTCATGTAAATTATCCAAGTAAATTCCCTTAATTACTCTAAAAAGTAATAGCAATTTTGTACCAGGAATCGGGTGATCAATCGACTCTTGGGAGTTCACCCAAACTCAGAAATTTAGTCTGTTAGTGGTCACATCCTCATAATTCCAATACCTTCAAAGTATCAAAATTTTACTGGATTATCAAGTCCCCATGTTTTGCACCATCACTTTTTGCTCAAGACAGAACAAGTCACCTTGTCTGTATTTGACACACAGAATGCCCTCAAAGATTTTTCTGAACTCATAATGGGGCAAGGTCAAGCTCATTTGTTCTGTATCTTCCCTACTTTTGAAATACCATTTCACAAACTTGAGCATTGAGGGAGGTCTGACAACTCAATTCCCCTAACCTTCAAGTAACTACGAAAACATGATCCTTACAAATAACCCCGCTTCGTAAATCCTCTGGCAATCGCTCAGGGATCCAATATTTAATCCATCAGTTCCTATAATATTAATACTCTTCAGGCTTCAAAACCCCCAAGCATAGCTCAAAGTAGAGATCCACATAAGATACAAAAGTAGTTCTCATCAGGAAATCCCGTATGATCGAATAGTTATTTTTTACGCAGTTTTCAACTCGGTTATTAGAATTCAGTGTAGTCAAAGGCTATGGTTCGCCTGAACCAAGGGCCATCTTTCACTAGATAATTTCCAAGATCATTTGACCTCTTTGTCCTTTCAAAATGTATCTGTGAGCTTTTTAGAATAGAAAAACCTTGATTTTACCCCCTTATCCTTATCGTAATTTGGTTTCGTCTGGCTCGTTACGATCGGATTGTCTGAGACTTCAAAACCAGACACTGAGTTCACCCAATTTTGAGCCCAAGAGCCACAGAAAAGGGTCACACAGTAATGATATAGAAAAATCAGAAAATAACCATTACACCTTAGTGAGCTAAAGCCTTAAGGCATGTTAACTCATTAATGGAATTAAGGCATTCACACCTGAAAACTAGGTTACCAACCCTTGGAAGGACATCTTCTCTAGTGCACCCTCACCCCTCACCCTTAGATCTAGGAGCTGAATTTCACATTCCTAAAGTCCCACTCATGACCCTCCAAATGGCACCTTGATGCCTCACCCTTGTTACTTGCAACTTACCTACACCTATCAAATGGCATCTAAACATACCTCCCTTTTTCCACCTAACCAATGTATGTAAACCAACACTCTCTCATCCTCACACTCCATTTAGTTAGTCTAAATCAATCTTTAACCCTCCATCTCTTCAAGAAACTTGTCTAAGCCCCTTAGCACAAATGTCACCCATGCACCTCTTGTTGAATGTGAGCCCTCCACCTCACTCTAGCTAAACACATCTCCACCCTACACCTAGCAAACCCTAGGATTAATCTCATCCCTACACCACATCACATTTGGGGCTATAAATAGCCCAAATTCGTGATACTTAGGGTTGGCCACAAAAAAATCCCAAATCCAAAGGAAAGAGGAAGAAGAAGAAAGCAAGGATTCATCAACCCTAGGTCAGTTTTGGCCCAAGGTAAGCCTAAACCTATGTTCAATTCATTTTTCCCTTCATCATAT
>JAOXJP010229577.1:0-10927 GCA_025762735.1 Platanus orientalis | reverse complement strand
AGATGGTGTATAAGGACAGGTTAGTTGATGAATAATACTTGTTGATCTAAACAATTCAACAAAAGTTTTGTTAACAAATTCACACCCACCATCAGATTAAAAGACTTTAATGGTTTCGAGAGAAAAGATTTTCTACTTAAGTTTTGAAATTTTTGAAAATAGTAAAGACTTCTGATTTATTCTTCAAAAGGTACAACCAAGAGTATTTGGAGCAGTCATCTACAATTAACAAGTAATAACGAAAACCAGACAATGTGGGAGAAGATGACGGCCCCCAAACATCAACATGAAGTAAAGCTAAAGATTCAGTAGTTACAGACTTTGAATTAGGTAAAAGAGTTTTGTGTTGTTTAGCTAATGCACAACTAACACAAGAGTCAAATTCAGAGATAAGTACATGTAGAGTTTTTAAAATGTTTTGCAGAATACTAAATGAAGGATGACCCAGCCGACAATGCCAGGTTGGAGTTTCAAGTCTTTTGATTTGGTAAGTTGTAGAAGAAAGTGAATTCACTATGGAATTTGGAAACGGGTAAACACCATTCCTACTAAGGCCTTGGTAGATCACCCACCTCGAAGTTTTGTCTTGAACATAGAACTTGTTAATATCAAAAGATACAACACAATTATTATCTCTAGTGAATTGATTTACTAAAATGAGTTTAGCTGAAATGGAAGGGACATGTAACATGTTATTTAGTTTGAAGGTTGAGAAATGAGTAGACAAAATACCATTCTCTGTGTTCTAAATTGCAAGATTTTGTTCATTGTGCACAGTAACTCTGTTTGGTCCCCAATAAGGCACATGTAGGGACAAAGTATTGATATCTGGTGTTACATGATTACTAGCCCCTGAGTCCAGTAACCATGTTGATTCAGGCGGAATTGAGGTTGTAGGTGGGAAATTCTGATATCCAATAGAGCTATTAGCTATTTGATGGATGTTCGGTGCTAACAATTGTGCTATGAAGTATGTTGTTGAAGATGCAGAGTGAGGCTGAAATGTAACAGTAGGCCCGAGTTGAGGTTGATATGAGTTTGCCATAGTACGTTGTTGGTGTGGAGTCTGATTAAAACTTGTACCAGAACTTTGTATCTAGTAGTTCATATTGAGCCTGTGGTAACATTCTGTTGCAGAGTGAGCAGCCTTACGACAAATTTGATAGTATATTTTAGATCTGCAAAATTTACCTCGACCTCTTCCACTATCAGTTCTTCCTCTATTGTTGTAATCAGAACTGTTGTTTTCCTGCTTAGTTGCAAATGCAGTGTTCATCATTGATGATTGAGAATTGTTCTCTTTAGCTTGTGAGAAAGCCACTTGTTGTTCTTCAATTGACAGTAGATCATTGAGTTCAAAAATAGTGATCGGGTGTGGCCTGCTTTTAATTGCTATTTTAAACGCGTGATACTTGAAATTCTATCTTAGAGGAGGGTGAATAGGATATCTCATACTCTTTTTAACTTAACTTGATTTGTTTTGATTTATTTGATAATCCTTGTTAGTTATTTTACTACTAGATTGATTCAAGTCATAATTGTCAATTAGGTCAATTGAATATTAATATGATAATGCTAAGAACAAACACAAGTGTATCAGTCACATGAACACAATGGAGAGCAAATGTATACAACCACAACACAGAGGTTTATAGTGGTTCGGCACTAAGGCCTACATCCACTCCTAAAGCTCAATCATAGAGCTTTTCATAATTTTATTTAGATTGAAATATAGATAATCTAGGTAAAAGTCACATAAAACCCTTTCTACTTGCTATGTAATCTAAACCTACACTCTATGCCTCCGAAGAGTGCAATACTCCTTTCGGTGTCTCCGGCGGAAGGGATATAATCAATGAAATAAATAGAACTGATACAGATTACCTCATATAGGTTGATAGGTCAATATGTACCAGTGGTGGATACTTCTTCTTATGAGTTGATGTGCCTTTTCTTCCACAGTTTAAAATGCAACAGAGAATAAGCTTTTGATGCCTTGTGATTCTCCGGTTTTTCTTTCAATGGATAAACAATATTATTCCCCCTTTTGATATTTGATGTAGAAAGCTTGGAGGGAGATCACACACAATGATTTTCAGTAGTACAAGATCATTCAACAGTGGAGCCTTAGGCTTTTCGGCTTTCAGACCAGCCACATTTCTTAGACTAGATTTTTCTCTTGCGTAGATGTCTCTTTTTAACCTAGGGTATTATTCTCCTTTTATAAAGCTAAGCCTGGCCTTAGTCCATAAGATTAGAACATTTTCTAATGGACAAGTATTGGGAAATCTCGGATTGGAATCTCCAAATTTGTATATGTTTTTTATGAAATTTGTAGCTATGATCGATCACACTTTTTCATGATCGATCATGAAAGTGTGATTGATCAGGCTCAAGGATCACAACTCTCTGAAAATCTGAAATTGTCCTAAAATTTTACTTGTTATTGATCACGAAAAAAGTGTGATCGATCATCTGTGATCGATCACAAAAATAGTGTGATTGATTAGCTGTGATTGATCACAAAAAAAGTGTGATCGATCAGTTGTGATCGATCACAGATCTTCTGATCGATTAGGGGTCTATTTTGCTGAATTTTTCTATCATAGTCTTTTTTGGTTTGGTTCTTTCTCTCCCAATGTTTGTGGGACCAACACCAATGCATTAAGACCCTTTTTACTACCTCACACCCCATCTTAGGTTTACTTCCAATTACTTAGTGCATTGTGCAAAGTGTGGGTATTTTTTGAGGTTAGTGCATATCATGAGCATCTGTTGAGCCTTCTTTTTGTCAGTCTTCAGCTTTAACTTCTTTGCATTAAATCTTCAACCTGGATCTTGAATTCGCTCTTCATCTTTGGTACTTGTCTTGATCTTGTAGGTCTTTAGTTCATCTTTTCCTTCTTTCTTCTGAGCTTGGAGCACTATTTTGGACTTGACACTTACTTTACAACTCAACTGTTTTGACATGGGATTAACAATACATATACTTAACAAAACCAATTTAAACCTATGAGTTTTGGTCTCGGGTGTCAAAAACTGAGATGCAAATTCATACCGAAACCGATTGTGAGTTTTGTAATCGATTTCGACGAAATTGATTATGAGTCTCACAATTGGTTTTGACTGAGATTTTATGAAATTTTTGTTTGGATTGCTTTCTTTGAGCTATCCTTGGGCATTCACATTTGTGCATTCTTACGACCCTAAACCATGTCTAAGATTATTTTTAGACACACAAAATGATATACATGCATGATATATACCTTCCTTGGTGTGCTTTTTTCCGGTGCTCTTCCTTGGCCTTTGGTCCTTCTTGGCTTCATGATATAAACTTGTAAGCTTACATAGGATACTTACAAGACTCCTAACACTACTCATATACCCAACACATGCCCATGGGATTAACATACATCAACAATCTCCCCCTTGTCAATTCCATGACAAAACTCAAATACACATTTAGATACAAATTACATTGATTTCCCATAACCCAAATACATTGACTCATCAATATACAAAAATAGGAGTTCAGCTTATATTCTTCTTGAAATCACTTATGCTTTAAGTCAATAAGCCCTGCAATCACAACCACAAAACAACCACATTTCTCATGCCAAATGGCCAATGAATAGACTATATATATGAATAATGTAAAGCATGAGAGAATATGTATAGAATGTGCTCAAGTGAGTTGTTTTGAATTTTTGGTTGATGTTGTTAAGGATTTAACTCACCTTAAGTTGGTGCTATCTCACTAGATATGAAGTGATACACATGACACTAATCCTAATCCAGCCTCATACCCTTGTACTTCTCTTATGCGTCCTATGCATATTGAGTGACTCCCCCTCACTCTCACATAATTTCCATGTCCTATGTGAATTGAGTGACTCCTCCTCACTCTCACATCATTTCCACTAAGTTATATGTGGATTTGTATCCTATGTGAATTGAGTGACTCCCCCTCAATCTCACATCATTTTCACAAAGTCATATGTGGATTTGAATATATCTCTCCTCTTTTTTGGCAAGAATTAACAAGCATAGATAATGAGATAGCAATGATAAGTACAGATAGAGCTAAATACAAAGAGAAAAGGAATACTGGACAAGATATATATATATATATATATATATATATATATATATATATATATATAAGCAAAGGCCTATTGGGCTACATCCATTGATTTAATAGGGAATCAACTCCTAGATACAAGCTATAAGATAAAAAAAATCTAACAAGTAAAGCCCCTATAGGGCATATACATAACAAAATAACAACCATCACTTAGAGTCACTACTCTCAGTAGTAGGGACTCTCTCAACTCCCTCCACAGGCTGATGCTCCTCATCCTCATAGTCATCATCGTCATCATCATCTCCCTCATCACCATCAACAGTAGCATCAATAGCTCCACCAGCCTGGATTTCCTCCTCTCTAACCACCCCAGCACTTGGTATAATGGGGACCTCATCCTCAGACTAAGGATCTACTCGTAGCTGTGGAGACTGCACCTCGAACCTAGTCTTGACCTCAAGTCTAGAGTCTGTGCCACTCACGGATCCTAAGTGGATGAGATGCTCTAGATGGTCAGTGTTGTGGTACGCTATAAGTTACTTCTGGTTGGAAGCCAAATTCTTCTGGTTCTTCATGACTTTGGAGACCTTCTTGATCAGAGTGTGTAGGAGAGTCATCATGGAGGTATAGGCTATGGTAGTGCGGGCACAAGAGGGTCTGGCTATGAGGCCGAATGTAGTATCAAGTAGGCCCATCTTCTGTAGGGTGTCATGCCCTACAGCCTTATTGGCTTTGCGACCCTGAGGTACCACTTTGAAGGGTGCCTTTACTTCCTGAAGAAGCTAGGTGATGATAGTAGGATAAGGTAGGCTCTTAGTCGAGTGTGTTGCCTCGTGTGTCCTAATCATTGTGTGGAATAGGATGGCTAGGAGGTCGACTTACTAGTTGTTGAGGATCCC
Source organism: Platanus orientalis (assembly GCA_025762735.1). NCBI lineage: Eukaryota > Viridiplantae > Streptophyta > Magnoliopsida > Proteales > Platanaceae > Platanus > Platanus orientalis. The sequence goes on along the minus strand of JAOXJP010229577.1, from coordinate 5,944 downwards.
GTCAATGAGATAGACGGTGTCATATGTCAACACACTCTTATTGGTGATAGGGAGTATGTTGTAAGAAAATATTGGTGGAGGACTTGGACAACTAGTCGACACTACTTGTGCGGCAGATGATCGGGCCAGGTGAAGAACTTTTCGCACAGGTTCTAAACCATTATACCTTTTTGCTCCAAGGTGAGGCAGTGAATGGGATATGTCAGTGGAGTGGAAGGATGAGGTGCCCCAAAAATCTGAGAGAGTATAGTGGGGCTAACCTCAATCGGGGTGTTGCACACCATGGTCCAAAATGAGAGCTCCTTGTTGTTGATGTCAAATATGTTCACATAGAAGATGTGAACTGCCTCTTCCTGGACAGGACCTGAAACTGAGATAAAGGACATCCACCTCTATCCTTCCAGACGCTCTACCAGTTGAGCTGTTCTTAATGTCTCAGCATTAACGGATCTCTCTGTGATGGTAGAACATCGCGAGAAGATGCGCTAGAATCTCTCAAGACTCACAGCATCGTGACATGGAGAGAAGTAGCCAGTGGTTTCTTTGACCTCTTGTGTGGAGGTGACTGAGTCACCAGTCTCTTCCTGTGGTTGCGAGGAGGGTTAAAAGAAGATCCACCCTTGGATGTGGTCATCTTGGTGCATGGAGGCATGATCATACTATGAGAAGACAAAATCTTAATGTGAAAACCCTAAGAATAGAGAAAAGAAAGCTTTGGGAGAAAACGAAAGGTCGTTAGGCACAAAAATGAGAGAAAACAGACCTATTTTCTCTTTTTAAATCGCATATAGCGTACTGGACAAAAATACCCTCCAAATCGATGCGAGTTTCATAATCGGTTTAGAGTGAAATTGATTGCAAAACCTATAATGGATTTGGAATGTGGAATTTTTTTATTTTTTTCACTTTTCTAAAGTGGAACACTACCACTCATGCCTAACTCCATGACCCTCTCCATAATGCACCACGACCTTGGGAGAATCACACAAGATTCTCCTAAATGGTACACAAACCTATAACACTCCAAAGATGCTCAAATTGCTTAGACTCAAGGGGTTTTGTTAGAATGTCTACTAGTTGATCTTCGGTCTTGACATAATCTAATGATACAACCTTTTCTTCCACTAATTTTTGAATGAAGTGGTGTCTTATGTCAATGTGCTTTATTCTAGAATGTTGGATAGGATTCTTGGAAATATTAATGGCACTTTTGTTTTCAACAAAAAGACTCATTGTGCCTTGCTCCAACTCGTAATCTCCAAGCATTTGCTTTATCCACAAGAGTTGGATGCATCCACTACCAGCTGTAATGTATTCAGCCTTGGCAGTTGATAAAGAGATGGAGTTTTATTTCCTTTTATGCCAAGAGACAAGACTGTTGTCTATATAAAAGCAACCTCCACTTGTGCTTTTACAATCCTCCACATCACCAGCCCAATCAGCATCTAAGTACCCTGCTATCTTAGATGTGGTATTAAATGGGTACCATAACCCAAACTCCGTAATCCTATGGACATACTGGATAATCCTTTTAACTGCCTTAAGATGTGATTCTTTGGGAAAAGTTTGATATCTAGCACATGCACTTACATTGAATGCAATATTTGGTCTACTCCCTGTCAAGTAGAACAAAATCCCAATAATACTCCTTTAGTAGGTGGAATCAACCTCAGCTCCCTCGAGGTCTTTAGTGATCTTGTTACTTGTGTTAATGGGTGTGCTAGCTAGTTTGGATTCTTGTAATCCAAACTTGGAGATAAGGTCTCTTGCAAACTTGGTTTGGCTCAGAAAGATGTTATCATTTATTTGTTTCATTTGTAGACTTAGGAAGAATTTTAGTTCTCCTTCCATGTTCATCTCAAATTCTGATTTCATTGTTTAGGAAAAACCATGAGACATCTCCTCACTAGTAAACTCAAAAATGATGTCATCTGCATAAATTTGAGCAATAAGCATATGACCATTTTGTTTCTTGATTAAGAGAGTTTTATCAACACTTCCTTGATCAAAATGGTGATCAAGTTTGATCAAGGAAGTAACTTTGTGAGTTTTTCATAGCAAGCTCTTAGAGCTTGTTTGAGACCATACAAAGCTTTCTTGAGCCTGTATATGCTGTTTAGCATATGAGGGTCCACAAATCCCTCATGTTGCTCATCATATACTTTCTCTTAGAGAATTCTATTTAGGAATGTACTCTTAACATCCTTTTGATATAGTTTAAATTTCAAATAGCATGCTATGGATAAGAGGATCCTAATGGATTCCAATCATACAATAGGGATAAATGTCTCCTCCAAATCAATGTCTTCTATTTAGGCATACCCCTTTGCAACTAGCCTGGCCTTGTTCTTAGTCACTGTATTAAAATCTATTTGGTACCAATGCCATTCTTGTCACTAGGCCTTTCTATGAGAAACCATACATCATTCCTATGTAATTGATTTAGTTCCTCTTGCATGGCTAGGATCCAACCTAGATTATTTAGAGCCTTTTTAATTTTGTTTAGCTCTATTTTGGACGTGAAACACAGGTGACTAAGGATGTTTTTTATTTGTCTCCTTGTCTTCATTCCAATGTTAGGATCACAAATGATGTCTCCTCATGATAATCTTTTGGTGAGCCTTTTGTCCTTGGGTTAAAATTGAATTTCTTCAACTTTCTCCTCCGAACTTGATTGAGAAGAGTGTTCCTCTTGATCTCCTTGAGATTTCTTAATCTCCACTTGATATGAGCTCTCATCCTCATGGTCAGACAACACTACAGGTACTTTTCCTTGCTCATATATTGCCTCAAGGTCATCTACCGTCACATTGATTGACTCTTTCATTGAGCAAGTCCTAATATTGTAAACACAGTAGGCTCTACTAGTTGTGGAGTATCCTAAGAGCATGACCACATCGTTCTTCTCATCAAACTTGCTTAGATGTTTTCTATTTCAAAGAACATAACAAGTGCTGCCAAATACTTTAAAGTATTTCACAATTGGCTTTTTACCACTCCACAATTCATATGAGGTTTTGGATGTGCCCAGTCTGTCGTGCTAATTGCCCCAGTCCAAAACCTTTTGGCTATGTTTTTGTTTGAAAGAATTGTTGTAGCCATGTTTAAAAAAGTCTTATTCTTCCTTTCAGCCACCCAATTTGCTGAAGAGTTTTGGGGGCTGAAAACTCATGTTTCACTCCAAACTCTTCACACCAACTTGAGAATCTATGATTATCAAATTATCTTTCATGCTCATTTCAGATTCTCTTAATATTTAGATCTTCTTAACTTAAACCCATTTACAAATGTTGAGAAATTCATTAAAGGCTTTAAATTTCTCTCTTAGGAATGCTACCCAAGTGTACCTTGAGAGATCATCAACCACAACCATGAAATACTTTTTCCTGCCTAAACTCTCAGTTCTAGTTGAACCGACCAAGCCCATGTGAAAAAGTTCTAGGGATCTAGTAATCCCAATGGATGTAACTTTCTTATGTGAGACTCTAGTTTGCTTCCCCATTTAACAACTCTTACATATTGGGTTGTCAAACTTGCTTAGCTTGGGAAAGTCCTTGACTATCCCTTTCTTGCTAAGTCTTGTAAGATCCTTAAAGTTGAGATGTCCAAATCTTTGATGCCAAATATTGGTCTCATCCTTTTGGGTCAAAAAACAAGTGTCCTCTTGTTGGGAATGACGATTAATAACATAACAATGTCACTTGTCGTTACTCCTTCAACTAGGATGTCATATTTTTCATGATCCTTGATCACACATCCATCTTTGCTAAATTACATTTTGTAGCCTTTATCACATATTTGACTAATGCTAATCAAATTGTGCTTAAGGCCTTGAACATAAAGAGCTTTGAATTAGTTGAGGAATGCCGGGGGCTATAATGGTTCCTACCCCAAGGATTTTGGTGGTGTTTTCATTACCAAAAGTAACATATCCTCCTTGTGCTTCCTCTATCTTGGTAAATAGCTCTCTCACCGGACATGTGCCTAGAGCACCCGCTATCAAGGTACCACCTTGATAAGCTTATGGCTCTTAAGACGGTGTAGATGACCAAACACTTTAGATCATCTTTTCTAACCCAAACTCTCTTAACCTTGAGAGGTCGAGAGACTTACCTTTTGGTACTTTATTGGGTTAAGTTCTTCTTTCTTTGAAGGTTTCTATTTTTAATGTTTTGAAAATAATTTCTTTTCTTGACATTCTTTCCATTTGGTGTTTTCTTTGTTTTCATTCTTTGGGACTTGATGTCATTGGTCCTTTTTTTATAATCCACCTTTATATGCCCTTCTAAGCCACAATAGTGGCAAAAAAAATGTAGGACTTCTTTGTGCATGAGATTGTATTGTCCTCCTTCTTGATGGTTCATTGTAGAAGGGTTGAGGGCCTCTTCTAGGATTCCCTTTTGGACTAAATTGTACTCTAGTCTTCCTAGAAGTAGAAGCTTTCACTTGAGCTCCTCTATAAGTGGAAGCCCTTTTTGCTTGATATTTATTCCATGCCTCCTTGGCATAAGAATATGGTTTACTCATTCCATGAGCTCCTCTAGAGGAAGATGCTTGATTGGTTTGAGGTTTACTCTTAACCACTTGTGCATATGATCTTGATTGGTGCTGCATAGATCTCTCCCAATCTCTACCTTATCTCATAGGTGTTTTACCTTTGAATGAGGTAGATGTGTTCTTCTCAATCTTATTTGACATTTTGGTAGGTATAAGAGGCTCCACCTTTTCTTTTCCTTTGTGCACGGGTTATGGAGGTGGTTGAGTAATTCTTTTAGCTTTAACAAAACCACTTTTGGGCTTTTGAGTTAAGGTAAAGGCTATGACATTAGAATAACCAAGTTCGATCATATCCCCATGCTCTTTGCCCATTTTGAGCATCCTCTCAAACTTCTCATTTCCTTGAGCAAGCATTGAGATGTTCTTCTTCTTATCTTCTTCAAGCTCCTTGATTTTCTTGAGGTAATCAAGGGACTTCCTTGTGAGTTGAGCACAAGTTAAGTTGAGAGTCTTGTTTGTTTCATTTAGTATCTTGACTTGGTCCTCCAACTCTTGGATGAGTGAGTCATCACTATTAAACTCATATTTTTCTTCTTCCAAGGTTGTGAGATTCTTCTCTAACTTAAGAACCTTGTTAGACAACTTTTTATTGTCCTCAAGAAGTCTTTCATTCTCTCGCTTCCTATTGATTTATTCTAAGCCTAGAAATATCCTAGAGTCATTGATCTTCTTTTCTAGGTCTACTATTTTTAGGCTCATCTCTTCATTCTCACATAAAAGCAAGTAGTTTTCTTTTGAAAGGTCCTTCTCCTTTTCTCTTTCCGAAGAGGAATCTTGTTTAAAAATCAAGATAGTGTTTTTAAGGGATTTTGACTTTTTAGTCAACTCAACTATTTTCCTCTTGAGTTGTTTGTTTTTCTTTCCTAACTCAACACTTTGTACGAAGAGGTCATCAAATGCTTCTTGTGCATCATAAGTCTCCTCCTCCTCTTCATATTCTCCCTCATCTTCACTTGAGTCACTAGTCTCTAATAGTGAATTTACGGAGGTTCAAAAGGCCATAAAAGCCTTGATCTCTTGTGAGGGAGCTTTATCACTACTTTAGGATTCATGTTCTGAAGTCTCGGACTCATCATCCCATGTGGCTGCCATGGCTTTGCCCTCTGACTTATACTTGTTTTTTTTACTGCCACAATCTTTGGCAATATGCCTCTACCTTTGCATTCATAGCAAATATGTGGTTCTTTGGAGAAGTCCTTTTTCTTTTTGTATCTGAGATATAACTTTTTCAATTGCTTGTTCTTGGAGTAATCCGTGGTATTTCTCCTAAAGAACTTCTTAAACCTTTTGGCAACAAGGGCCAAGTTATCATCCGAATCTTCATTCGATTCAGAGGGCTCTTTTACCTTAAGGGCAATGCCCTTTTTCTTGGTAGGTTCTTTAATGG
>JAOXJP010229576.1:0-10927 GCA_025762735.1 Platanus orientalis | reverse complement strand
TATATATATATATATATATATATATATATATATATATATATATATATTGGTAAAACTTCATTAAGATGAAGAGGAGCCAGAAGACTTGCCCCATAAGAACCACCTGGGGAAATCGCCATAGATACAAGGGTCATGAAGACCTCTCAAGCCCATATCATGGACACGGCCATTAAAGATTCTGTTTACATGTCTAATAGTAATAGACCCAAAGTTTGAGATTAAAATTTTACAGTCCAGGAAGGAAATGTGAAGGTGCCAGGGGCACTCAATAAAACTCCCATTTAGGATATTTACTACTTTAAGAGAATCCAAGAGAATCAAAACATTTGAGGCTTTCACTAGATCAGCACACCTCAGCCCCAAGCCAATAGCCTCCATCTCTGCATGCAATGGAGGCATTCCCTTTCCTTTCTTATACACCACTCCCTTCCAGTTGCCTTATCAACAGCGACCACAACGATGACAAACTCTCTTTGATTGAGCGAAGACGCCGCATTGACATTAACCTACAAAACATCACCCTGAACCTCTAGATGAACAAAAAATCCATGATGGCTCAAAAACTCTAGGGCAATCTCTTAGAAGGCTTCTAAATCTGATCCAACTCCCTGCACATGGAGAAAACCACTTCCTTAACTTTAACAGGAATTAAAAAATGATTGAAAATAATTGAATTCTTGTTTAACCAAATAAACTAACACACTATAGATACATTCCTCAACATCAAGCGTTACTCATATTTTGACAAACCAATAGAATTGAGCCTGGACAAGAACCATTCCAGGAATGAGTCATCCCCTCACGAATAACTCAACCCATTTGGAAAGAAAAAAATCCCAAATTTTAGAGGCAATAGGACATGAGACTAGGTAGTGGAATACAAATTCATTTGACTGTCTACATAGAAGGCAAATAGGAGAGAAATGAGGTAATCTTCTATTGATTTCTTTGCTCACAGCCAAGGCCTCGTGACAGGCCCTCCACATGAAATTTTGAATTTTTCTTGGCATATCAAGAGCCTAGATAAGCTTCCAGATTCTTGCATTTTCATTTGGACCACCAAAACCCAACCGGTAGGAGAGTAATGCATAGGCTGATTTTACCGAAAATCTCCCTTTCGCATCAGAAAACCAAACAAGCTGATCAAAGGGCATCCTATGATTTATTGGGGTATTTAGGATAGCTTGTTTCTCACATTCCTCTATGGGATCTTCAATTGGAGAGAGATCTTAAGGAGTCCTATCCCCATTTATCATATCACGTATGTATTTTACATTGCATTTCATCGGTCTTCACCTTATATATGTATGGGAGCATTCCCACATCTCTTGAATATGTGTTTTGTATATAGGCTACATGGCACAACACACATGCATGCGCATGCGTCGTGCCATGTTGTGTTATGCGTGTAGTAGAGGTCCTAGGCTTGGCGTTTTAACCCTTGCATTGATATTTCCATTTTTGCTTATTTAATAAAAGAGTTATAAGATATTTAATGTTGGAAAGCCCTTTAGCCAACTAACCATTAGAAAATGAGTTAGTAGGCTTAAAATTTTTCGACTGTTGGAATTCTCATAACTTTCCTTATCATTTTCTTGCCATTATGAAATGGTGTTCATGGGCCATAATAAGTGAGCCAGCTAACTTGGCTCCAACAATTCAAGGTATTCAACTTTATATATATGGGGATTAGGGCTACGTGACAGTATATAATAGACTCATCTTCTTCCAAACAAAATCTTATTATGCTTTTCCTTTAATTTTATTATCTGAGATTGAGCACTATTGAAGTTTGCCCACCCTTGCTACTGAGTACTACATTGGCAAGGAAGAAACTTGAGGATTGTTGAATGTTGGAGCTTGACTGTCTTCAACTAGTATAACTGAGGAAGAGATCCAAGAGGAGACGAGAAATCAGGTTTAAGGATTGTGTCACAGAGACATGCCTCAGTCCTAATCACGCATACTTTGGTACTTGTTGATTCCAAATCCTATAAGTGAATTTCTAGTTCTATTTTACATTGTATATAAAGTGGTCTGTCTCTATCCTACACCCTGATTACATTTATTTTTTACAACAAAATTAAACCTGAATTCAAAATCTATTGTTTAACCATGGCTACAAACCATTTACCTACACCCAATAGTCAAAGTTAAAGCCTTTTGATGGCCACAACTATAACAGATGGAAACAAAAAATTCTCATTGTACTTGAAACTATAACCGTCTCACGGGTATTATCTGTGCCTAGACCTACTAAATTCAAGGATCAATTATAGCCTGCTAGATCTAAGGCAGGTACATGATGGGATAATATAGACTATCTATACAAGAATTACATTTTGAATACCCTACTAATGGAATTTATGATGTCTAGTGCAAAATGAAACATACCAAAGATATTTGGAATGCTCTTGCAACGAAATATGTGATGGAAGATGCCAAGAGTGAAAAATATGTAGTAGGGAAATTTTTTGGATTATAAAATTGTAAACGGTAAGTCCATGAAAGACCATATTACTGAGTTCTAGAAACTTTCTAGTGAGTGTTTGGCAGAAGACTGTTTATGAATGAGCAATTTTAGACTGCATCCCTTAATTAGAAACTACCCTCGGTCCTAGAAAAATTATAGAAACACACTAAAACATGAAAAAAAAAAAAGGATATGTCCCTAGAAGAATTTATAGTTCAGATTCAAATAGAAGAAAAAGATAGATTGGAAGATAATTTTGAGAATGTAAAAGAGTTTGTATATGATGAGCCCCAACTTGTACTAGAAAACTTTGGGAAATTTGGGAAGAACAAAACCAAGTTTAAGTCCAAGAAATCTGGACCTAGAACTGGTTTAGAAAATTCAAATGGCCTAGAAAATAGTTTAAGAAAACTGTAAGGGTTAACTACTTTATTTATGGAAAATGGAGACACCATGTTGTGATGAACAAACAAAAAAAAAAGAGTGGTAAACATTCTAAAGGGCATGTGAACCTAACTAAAGAAAATGGTGAGTTCGCTGACATTGTTACTAAAGCCAACCTACTAGGTGATAGTTGAGACTAGGACTTGGATATTAGAGCAAACTGCCACAATTGTGGCGACATGTAGATGTTTACCTATTACAAAAAGTGGGGGATAGAGAGTATGTAATAATGGGTGACTATCATAGCATTATGGTGATTGGTAAAGGAAATAAGAAATTGAAATTGACTTCAAAAAAGGTTTTTGCACTCCATGACGTTCTCCATGTCTCCAAGATTTGCCACAATCTTGTTTATTCCCTTCTACTGAATAAAGCGGCAATGAAAATGGTGATAGAAGGTGATAAAATAATTCTCTCTAAAAATAGAATTTTTTATTAGAAAATACTTTTGTAATGGGGGTTTATTTGTACTAAATGTTAATGTAATTGAATTTACATCATCTTCTTCTGCCTATATTGTCTAACCTATTAACTTTGTAACATGATTGTTTAGGACATAATAACATTGGTTACATAAAGAAAACTAAGAATTTAGGATTTTTGCTAGATTTTAAAATAAATGATATGAACAAATGTGACATTTGGTAGAATCCAAACTCACAAATAAACCACATATAATGGTTCAATAAGAAACAAAATTATTAAATTTGGTACACAGATTTAGGGGATTTAAAAAGTACCATAACTAGAAATGAAAAGCAATATTACACAAGTTTGTAAATAATTATTCTACATTTAAAAAATTATATTTTATTAGAAATAAAAATGAGACACTTAAAATGTTTATAAAATACAAAACTAAAATTGAAAATCAATTAGGTAAAAAGATAAAAAGATTAAGATCATATACGGTGGAGAATTTGAATCTAATTACTTTAACAAATTTTATCAACAAAATGACATAATTCATGAAACTACTTCTCCCAACTCATCGGAATAAAATGGCGTACCTAAAAGAAAAAATACGACATTAAAAGAAATGATGAACAGTTTATTAAACAGCTCGGAGTTACCTCCTAATTAATATTTGAGAGAGGCTACAGTGTCAATCCAAAATAGAATACCCTATAAGAAAATTAAGAAAACACCTTACGAAGTTTGGTTTAAACATAACCAAATCTGAAATTGTATAAGGTGTGAGGGTGTTTAGCGAAGATTAGTTTACTAGAAAACTAAGAAAATAAAAATAAGCTCTAAAACTATAGACTGCATTTTTATAGGCTATGTTGAACATACTGCTACAGATATTTTTTTTTTTTGGTCATAAAAATAGAGAATAGTATTTTAGAACCAAATACTATAATTAAATCTAGGGTTACTGAATTTTTTGAAAACATTTTCCATTAAAGAAACCCATAACAAAAGTAATGGAAATAAATAATAATAATAATAATATTGAAGATGTTGAATTATAAAGTGAAGGTGAAACATTTATAGAAAAGACATAATATATAAAACTTAGAAGAGGAAAATGACTGAGAAAAGTTTTAAACTTTAGGTGATGAGTTTACAACTTTTCTTGTAGAATCTGACCCTTTAGTTTACTTAATAGATAATGATCTCTTAACATACAATGAGGCTGTTACATCTCCTGATGCACCATTTTGGAGCCCTGGGGATTTGGTATGACTAACTTATGTCACCCAAAGGTAGGATGAACATAAGAGGCTAACACATCAATGCCAAAAAGTGAAAGGCATCCCCCAAAAAGTGTAAATCACTTTTTGGCATTGATGTGTTGGCCCCTTATATCAGTCCTACCTTAGGGTGACATAAGTCAATCCTACCAAATCCCGCCTCATTTTGGAGAGAATCTATACAAAGTGAACTAGATTCAATTTTAGAAAATCACACTTAGGAATTAGTTGATCTACCCGCTAGGACTAAACCAATTGGGTGCAATTGGGTTCTTAAGAAAAAATTAAAAACAGATGGGACTATAGCTAAGTTTAAGGAAAAATTAGTTGTATTAAGACTTGTCTGTTACAAGGTAAACCTCGGGAAAAGAAAAGTTACTATTCATTTCCTTCCTCTTATTCCCATCATTTTGGTAGGAATAAGTGAATGAGCAAATATATGAAGAAATGGGAAAACATGGGAAAGGTCCAATGCCCTAGGTGGTTTTACCAAGTTTTCCCATCTAGTATCCCCATGCATTAGACAGCATGTAAGTGGGGTTTCTTGGGTAAAAAAGTACCGTTTCCCTCCTTTTCCCAAGGTTTACCGTATAATAGACAAGGCTTAAGTGTAAAGAAAGGGTCAATTACTTTTACTCAGTCTCACCCATGACCAGAATAGCAACAATTAGAACATTGGTTGCTTTAGCTTCAATTCATGAATTAGTCATCCATTAATAGATATGAAAACTGTATTTTTAAATGAAGATTTAGAAGAAGAAACATACATGAAACAACCAAAGGGTTATAAAGTTCTTGGAAAAGCATGCAAACTAACTAAATCTCTATATGGTCTAAAATAAGCCCTTAAATAATGACACAAAAAAATTGATAACACCTTAATAAATAATGGTTATTCTATGAAAGACTGTAATAGGTGTGTTTTCCATAAGTTTGAACAAGGAGTAGGTGTATTTATATGCATGTATGTGGATGACATGCTTATCATAGGTACTCGTCTAGACATAGTCAAATCCACCAAAGAAATTTCTATCTTCAAATTTTGACATGAAAGACTCAGGAGAAACTGATGTCATCATAGGAATTAAAATAATAAAAAATTATGATGGTGCAGTATTGTCTCAATCACATTACATTAATAAAAGTTTAAAGAAATTTGGTTAAGATAATTGTTTGTCTTTGAAAATACCTTTCAACCCTAATACTAGTCTGAAAAAGAATAGAGATGATAGAATTTCACAGAAGGAATATGCTAGTATCATAGGTACTTTAATGTATATAATGAACTATACCAGACCAAATATTTCTTATGTTGTGAGTAGGTTAAGTAGATATACTCACAACCCAAGTCATGAACATTAGACAACATTAGTTAGAGTCCTAAAATATTTGGAAGTAACTATTGAATTAGGACTACACTTTAGTGGATACCTTGTTGTACTAGAAGGGTACACTGATGCAAACTGGATATCAGATTACACTTATTCTAAATCCACTGGTGGTTGGGTCTTTACATTAGGTGGTGGTGCAATGTCTTGCAAATCATCTAAGTATACTTGTAGATCTCACTCCACTATGAAAGTTGAATTTATAGCCTTAGGAAAGGCTGGTGTTAAAGTAGGTGTTAACTAATATGCTAATATGGTCTAAACCAGTTCCACCTGTTTCTCTACATTGTGATACTACAACCGTCATTGCTAGACCTTAAAATAAAACCTATAATGGAAAAAATAGACATATACATATGTCAAAGATACAATGTAGTAAGGCATCTTATTGATGATGGCAAGTTAGCTTTAGACTTTGTGAGGTCAAAGATGAACTTAGTAAATCTTCTAATAAAGCCACTAGTAAGGAAGTCGGTCTATAAATCATCGAGGGAGATGGAACTAAAACCTTTTTGATAAACAACTAATGATGGTAATCTAACTTCTTGGTTTTGAGATCCTAGGGAATAGATTCAATGGGTAAAAACAAGTCACTACAAAGTTTGTAGAAAGCACTATCACTTATGCTCTATCCTTATGGTGATAACAGTGTTAACTACAATGTGTGTGAGGACAAGTTTTATAACTTTTAATGGGTTTTATATCATTTATAGATGGTGTGCTTCAGTTGTAGTACACACTTGATAGACTTACCTCTGTGAGTGTGGAAGTGAGTGCTTCCTATGAGAACTTTGGCTTAGTTATTTATAGCAATCATGAAAATCCAGGTAGCGTGCTAGGCCTGAAATGTGCCCAACCGAGAAATTTCAGCAGTCTAAAGTTAAGATTTAGATATCATGTATAGTCTGTTTGCATTAGAGAATTATGTTTGAAGCAGGGGTGGTAAAGTTTGACACTGTTGGAAATATGTGTCTTGGCAAAGCCATTCACATAAAATATAGGCATGATTAATTAATTATTTATTTAATAATTATTATTTATTCTATCATCACATGTATTTGTTTCATAATATGGGTAATTATTTGAACTCATGAGATGAGATAGGTGGTCCTCAAGTAACAGAATAGGATGTCAGACACATTAGAATGTGCGGAGAGATCTGATAATCCAATTCTTGTAGACCTAAAACTTTACAGCTATGGGTAATGCTAGACACATCACTTATAAGGTTGCTATATGTAGAGTTACAATATGATAGAGTGATGTAATTTCAATCACTAGAGTGAGACTCTAAGCTTGCATGTGGGTGCATTATATATATATATATATATAAAGGTAAGGAGAATTTATTAAAAGAGAAAGAAAAATGATACACCTCCTAAGCAAAAGCACGAGCAATGCCCCGCAAAAGGAGAAAAGGTAAGAGGATGACAAAACAAACCACAAAAAGGCAAAAACAATTACATCGCCTGCATCAAGGAATCCCACTCAAAAACCCAGGTGCTGAATTGATATCTAAAGCCTGGAGAGCCCGCTAACAACCACTCAAAGATCTTGAACAGGACAGAGTCCCACATCTTATGTGTAGGGGTTGAACGATCCTAAAAAATGCGGAGGTTCCTCTCCTCCCAAACAGTCCAACATACTACAGATGAGATCAAATTCCAGGCTACTTTACCATGGTGACTTAGGCTCGGAGGCAATTGGAAAGACCAGGACTGGAGGAGAGTTTTCATAGATCCTGGACATACCTAACAAACGTTGAGAGGACATATAAGGCGATCCCAAAGCTGATTCCTCTGACATCCGGCGCTGTTGCGCATAAAACACCAATTTGCACCTATAAAACCCCTTTCCATGAGATTATCCATAGTGGGCACTCTATCCCACCAAAGCAACCACAGAAAGAAAGAAAAAAATCTTAGATGGAGCAATAGAATGCCATATGAGTCGGGCGAGAAACTACATAGAATCCTCATGATTCATAACTCGATAAAGGGATCTAACAAAAAACCCTTTCTGAACATCTGGAACCCACACCCTATCATCTTCCAACTCACTACTCCCGATAGACCCGTTTTCAAGGATATCTAATAGACTTCCCATATCTTCAATTTCCCAATCATTGAGATTTCTTCTTAGTCGCACGTTCCAGGAACACAACACTCTTGACCTGATCATATGGCTTTTAACAGAATCACTCTTACCCTCTGCTAGATTGTAAAGGTTTAGAAAAATGATACAAAGAGGCGATGACGAACACCACGGGTTAGTCCGAAACTGAACACGGTGTCCCTTGTTCACCTTGAAACGAGAAAAGCGGGCTATGAGATTCATTCCTTTGTAGATACCTGGCCAAACACCTCTCCCAATCAACCCCGTGGGTTGGCGGGTTGCCCAGCCGTTCTACTCCCCGCCGTATTTAGATGATATGAACACCAGCCAAAGGGAGTCCCGCTCATAGCTGAACCTCCAGGGCCACTTGGTTAGAAGAGCCCTATTCAAGGACCGAACACTTCTAATACCCAAGTCCCCCTTTCTTAGTCGACTTGCAAATGGAAGCCCAACTAACCCAATTAATTTTCCTTCTATCCTGATCGTTCTGCCAAAGAAAATCTCTTTGCATCCTTTCCATCCTGATCTAAACCAAGCAATAAGCTTCAAAAAGGGATAGGAAATAGATCGGCAAACACGAGAACATTCTTTAGGAGGACCAACTTTCCCCTTTAGAAAGATAACTGTCCTTTCAACTAGTTAATCTCATTTCCATTTTTTCCAGGTACCGGATTTCATAATGACTTTCCAGATGATTTAGCACCAAGAGGTAACCCTAGGTATGATGAAGGGAGAGACTCCACACCACAGCCCATGATAAAAGCAAAGTCCTCAATATTAGGAACGTCCCCCACTTGAATAATCTTGGACTTTCTCAAGTTAACTTTAAGACCTGACGCCATTTCAAAGATCAGAAGAATACCTCTTAGGAAACTCAAGCTTTCAGGATCAGGCTCGAGGAGGAAGAGCGAGTCATCAGCAAATTGCAAGAAAGCTATCAAAGGGCCCCCATCATTCACCGAGAACCCCTTTTTAACAACCCACTACCTTCGGCCTTGCTCACCAACCTTACCAGTAATTTTGTTACGATGATAAACAAAAAAGGCAACAATAGATCTCCTTGCCCGAGACCTCAACTACCTTGAAAGAAACCAATTGGTGATCCATTAACCATGACAAAGAATGATGGAGATGAAATACAAACTTTCATCCAGTTCCTCCATCACACCAAATCTCATCTTCTGAAGAATTCTATCAAAGAACTTCCAGTTCACATGATCATAAGCCTTCTCCATGTCAATTTTGCAAATCACTCCCGCCTTACCCTCTTTACTCCTTGAATCAATACACTCATTTGCTATTAGAGAGCAATCCATAATCTGCTATCCAAGCACGAAAGTGTTCTGGGATTTGGAAATGATATGAGGAAGGACTGATTTCAACCGAAGAGATAGAGTTTTGGATAAAAGCTTGTAAAGGCAGTCGACCAAGCTAATAGAACAAAAGTCCTTGAGATTGATAGCACCATCCTTCTTTGGAATAAGAGAAATAAATGTAACGTTAAGGCTCTTACACCATTGGTTCTACGAGTGAAAAGTATTAATAGCCGCCATGGCTTCACTACCTAGTATGTCCCAGCACTCCTTAAGAAACTTGATCGGGAACCTTTCAGGACCAAGGACCTTATCCTCTTCCATACTATTAAGAGCTACAACCACTTATTCCATCGTGAACTCCTGCTCTAACCATCTTTAGTCTTCCTTTGAGATACAATCAAACTGAACACCCTCCAACTCAGGCCTCAGAGGATATGGCTCAGCATACATATTCTTATAATAATCTTCTATGATTTGCCTTATTTGGGACTCATTAGAAATGTGGCGGCCATTCACTTTAAGAGTCGTGATTGAGTTAATGTTGTTCTTCATGCTAGCCATTCTATGAAAAAAGCGAGGATTACGGTCACCTTCTTTCAGCCAAGTTGCCCTTGATTTCTGTCTCCAAGACATTTCTTCCATTCTCAAGAGTCTTAGTTACTTAGATTTGGCCTTGTCCCTTTCATGTGCTTCATCTTCCGTCAATGACGAGTGCTAACCTTTAACTTCCAACTCCTTAAGTTTATTAAGACAGGAGAGCTTTCTCCCTTCTATGCCTCCAAATACCTCCTAATTCTACTTACGGATTTTGCATCCAAGGATTCGTAACTTCTGCCCAAAGATGAAGCTTGTAGTTCGCTCCACGTTAATCTCTTCCCACTAAGATTTAATCATCTCCTTAAAGCTTTCAACTTCCAGACACATTATCTCGAATTTGAACGGCCTAGGGCCATTAATGGGAGTGCCAAGTTTGAGCAGAATAGGCAGGTGATCAGAAGACGGAATATAGAGGGCTTCTTAGGACAACCAATTCGGGTGCATTATATAAATGCATTAAAGGGATCTATTATGAACATACTTGGTAAAACATCACTGTCAAGATAAGTGTTGTTCATATTTATAGATTCATCCTTAGACCTGAGGGGTTTGTATTTCCCTAAGTTATTATGTTAGTTATTTTGAGCTATCAACCAATGATGCCTAATTGGATGCTATATCATAGGTAGTTTGGATAGCCTACATGATACTTGAGAGAATATAAATACCCAACAAGGAATCCATTGCCCTTAAATGGGAGAATATTCAGTTTAGAAAATCTGGAGCCAGTGGTTCTTGATAAAGTGTTTGTCAAATGTTTTCAAAATTAAATTACAACTGATTTATATATTTAATTAAAAAAATGATTTTATCAAATAAGTGTTTTTAAATGTCCAATTGATTCATTAAGTTCCTAATGATAATGTTCTAATGACCATAGGGGTTAGACAATGATTA
>JAOXJP010229575.1:0-10927 GCA_025762735.1 Platanus orientalis | reverse complement strand
GTCCCACTTCCACCATTAACAGCATAAAAGTGAAGGAATTTAGGTTAAATAGACAAACAAATACCTGAAACAGCAAGAGGGCAATGCACAAGCTCTCCCCCTGGTCTCTTACCAAGATTGATTCGAACTAGGAAGAGATCCTAGACTCTACTCTCTGGATTTTGGTGCAACCGTCATCTACTTTTGTCTCTTTTAATTTTTCTTCATCCCAAATAACATAGAGAACAGGGTTTTGTAGCTGCCGCCCCCCTCTTTTTACAAAAAATTTCCTCAAATAAAAAAAAGAAAAAAGACACATATGCCTTTATTACAAAATCCAAATAAAACATGAAATACCTACTAAAAATGCATGGGAATCACACCAAAACTAAATATAAATAAAATCTAAATAACTAATAGTGATCCAGCCCCTCCATGTGCTCTTGGGTGGGCCCCACATGCTCTCGGACTACTTGAACCATAGCGAACGAGACTCGATTCTCCTTTGTCACTT
The DNA here is from genome assembly GCA_025762735.1 of Platanus orientalis. NCBI lineage: Eukaryota > Viridiplantae > Streptophyta > Magnoliopsida > Proteales > Platanaceae > Platanus > Platanus orientalis. Next base: position 10,434 of record JAOXJP010229575.1, on the reverse strand, counting down.
GTACACCTGATGAGGAGCTTGGATGTCCTCATTAGATGGTGTCTCATTTATGTTTTCATTACCTGGTGGCATCTTTATTGTCTTACTTTTTCATAGGCCACTTTATGAAGGGTTGGGTGATGCAACCAGACATGATGGGGCTTCTTGTTGAATGGTGTCAAGGAGGTCCCCCATACGTTCGGGCAGAGGTAAATTGGTGTGGACTGTGGAGAGACAACCCTACAGTGCTTGTTTGGTGCATTTGGCACAAGAGAAATAGTTGGGGTTTTGAGAAAAGTGCCTTTGATCCAACAAAGCTTCCATCCCAAGCTTTGTCCTTTCTGTTCGCATGGCTGTTCCATTTAAAGTCTTTTTCATATTTTCCTTTGCAGCAATGGATCTTCAATTGGGTCCAATTGTTTGCTCTTAGTGTTTCTCTTTGGATAGGAGTGTAATCTTCATGCATTTCTATTCGTAATAAAATTATCTTTATCGATAAATCAAATCCAATACATGAATGAAAGAAGAAATATTTTATGAAACTGTTCTTGCATGAGCCTCTTCAATTCTTTTAGGTTTATGCTCTACTCTGTGTAAAGATTTGCCTGATTTTGACTGGCACTTATAGGACAAATGATCCCGATACCACTTCTTTTCTTTCCTTTAGAAATTATCACAGATTCCAATCATTTCAGCAGTTGGATAATTGGAGTTATCGTGTCATTAGTCTAGTATTTATCTTTTTAACCTAGGTATTTTTTTGAGAGCAATATGGGCTAATGAGGCATGGGGGGCATATTGGAATGCAGTGGAGCATGTTGTTTTATCTGATGCAAATCGAAGAACCTTACCAAGACTTGACATGCCGCTATCCTCTTGAAAGAGTGGAGTGCCTTTGGGAACATGAAAGTTCTGATGAATATCTTAGATCTTATTTCAGTTTTATTTATATATTTATATTCTTTTGCAACTAGTTGTTAAGAGATTTATTAGAGATTATTATTATTTTTTGAAAGACAAGATAATTCATTAAAGGATATTATTTTGACTTAATTAACAGAAATTTACCTTTGGGCCTTTTGGATTTGTCGGAGAACTTTTGGGTGTTACGTGGAAACACTTGCAACAGTTTATATGATACAACATACATGTAGGATAGTGAGTGTGTGCACATGAGAGATGAATAAAATCACTAAGGCAACAAAAGAAATAAACGAGATTCCTACTTGCATCATTCAAATACAAACTCAGGTGGTTCTTTAAGTTATATTTAGCATGCATGAGATGAATTAGGGTTTATAAAGTAATAAACAAGTAAAACAACCTAATTAATAATTTAAGAACTCCAACTAGATTAGAGAACTAGGGATTGTAAGAATGCTGTCTCAAAATTCTGATGCTATAAAGTGTGATATAAGGATTTGTCTAAGTAATGATAGCAATGAAGAAACAGTCAACAAATAGTTTGGGTTATGTGTGGGTATTAGGGATGAACTGTAGACAAGATTATGGTTAGAAAGAGGGTTGAACTGTACAAATATACTCAGGAAAGTAATGAAACCAGCCCCCTAACGCATGCTACAACTACCACAATTTACTACTTTTATAGGGATTCGAAAAGGTTGCAACTAACCTGTTTTGCTAGAATGGAGAGCCTTGATGCCTTGTGATATGATGTTGATCAAAACCTCCATCCAAGATGGCTGAAACAGTAGAGATTTTAAAAGTCCCAAATCTGCCCCCAAAATTGATGTTGCCACCTGCCTCAAGAAACACAGGCTTGGGTTGTGGGTAGAAGAGAGATTTTGGATGGTTTGCTGCTACAGTATGGGTCATCCAAAGGTGTATTCTACGCTAGAAAAATCAGACCATACAAAGTCCCTATGGGTTGGATCTGGTACACGATCTTCCAGAATGCTGTATACCCCCCTGTTTCACGCCTATTTCTGATGAACCACAATAGAGCTCTACAAAAACTGAAGTTTTCTGATTCCTTGCTACTTCACTAGGGTCATACAAGCATGTAGGACTCCCCAGAATTATTAGTTCGGCCAGAACTTTGATATGGAGCTGTTAGTAATCAATCTTCAAAAATCAGTTCAGCACTGGATTCATGCCTATGCTTGACAACCCTGGATGGGGTTTCAATCTGAATCAAAGTTTTGGAAGGTTGTTGCTGTAGTAGGCATCGTCCATGAGTCTAGGAGGTGTGAGAAGTTTCAAATCAATCAAATCCTTGATCAGTTGCAACTGGTGTGTGATCTCCCAAAGTGGTCCAGCAGCCCTATTTAACGTCTGGGGCTGAAGAAGTCTTCTAGTATGTGATTAAAAGTGAACTTAGGTGCTGTCTTTCATCTCTAATGGAGTCGTCCAGGTATGGGGCACATTTTAGGAGCTTCAAATCAAGATAAAAAATGATATCTAGTGTCTTGTGATCAATCAGTTAAACAAAACGTCAGCAAAACAAAACCTTTAACAAGAGTTAAAAGATTAAGAAAGAATAGGGGAAGGGGATCTTTAACCCAAGGGGAGGGAGTGGCCTCCACCACCAGTGTTAAACTAGGTGAGGGTCTAGTCCCATTCCAGGGATTTGGGGTCTCCAACCTGCAGCACAAGGAATAAGAGAGGAGCCAACGTTAACTTCAAAGTTCATAATCGCATGAATACAAATTTCTTGTCGTGGGCTCTATAAAGAGAGTCCCATGACTAGGTTTACAAGTAAAAGTCCCTATATGGACTGAAATACCCCCAATTCCTCATTATATATAATAAAACTAATCCTCAACTAAAAACAAAGACAAATAACACCCTAATAACCCAGCTGTCAGCACCCAAATTTTGACTTGGGTCATGTGATAGCATAAGGATAGCATAACAACACCTAGGCATCAGGACTCTTAGCACCCTTGGCTTAGGATGAACAAACCAAAACTCTACGAGGTTAGGCATTCCCAAAGAAGTCTTTCCGGATACTCCAGTCGCAATGAACCAGTCAAAACACCTTATTACATCCCAAAATGCACCATCTTGAGACAAACTCTAATCTCTCACAAAAACATCAACAGGACTTTGAGGATTTACATGCAAGAACCCACTCATGTTGTTTGTAATTTTGCCCTACCTCCATAAGCCTTTCGTTAGTATAGCATCACAGGTGGAATAATTATCGTTTTGCCCCTTTGCCTTCAAGGGCCCAGAACCCCATTATCTATCATTCAAATCACTGAATTTCTCTCATCTATATAAGCCATCTTGCAATGAAGTAGCACAGACGGAGAACTTTCATTTTCACGTTTTTCGACCCACGGATGAAAAATTACTGTTTTACCCTTTTCACTTCCAAGAATTCACCCTTGGACCCTCAAAGGATCCCTGTAACCTCTCCCGTTGTCAGAATGGTGCAATTTCATACTGTATGCACCCTTGTTTCCCCTAACTTTAAGAAACTCATTACAGAGTCGACCCTTATCAAGATTGGCAAACAATCAACCTCTCAACTTAGGTCAACCCTGACCTGAAAATGATCCCTGGAAAAGCTCTTAGAGATTCATTCGATCTCTGAATTCTGAAAGACCAATTGCCACACCTTGCCCTTGACCTTAGCTTCAAATCTTCAGGTATAGAAAAATGACTTTGATATCTCAAATTTGGGTGAAATCTAAAATATTCCCCAGAGGATAAAAAAGCGGCCCTAATCCCGTTTCACTCATTAATGGAATTAAGGTATTCACACCTTAAGGCTAGATTATCCATCCTTGGATGAGCATCCTCTCTAGTGCCCTTGCCCTCATCCTTAGATCTAGGAGCTGAAATTCACATCCCTAAGGTCCCACTCATGACCCTCTAAATAGTACCTTGATGCCCCATCCTTGATTTTTGCAACTAACCTACACCTATTAAATGACATCTAAACCTACCCTTCTTTGCCCACTTAACCAATGCATGTAAACTAACACTCTCTCATCCTCACCCTACATTTGGTTAGCTCAAATCAATCCTAGCCATTCATCTCTTTAAGACACTTGTCTAAGCTCCTTAGCACAAGTGTCACCCATGCACCTCATGTTAAATGTGAGTCATTTACCTCACTTTGGCTATACCCATCTCCACCCTACACCTAACAAGCCTTAGGATTAATCCCAGCCTTACACCACATCACATTTGGGGCCATAAATAGCCCCAAATTCGTGATACCTAGGGTTAGCTACAAAAAACCCTAATTTCTAAGAGAAAAAGAGGAGGAAGAAGAAGGATTAACAAGCTTGCATCAACCCTAGGCAAGGTAAGCCTAAACCCAAGTCTAATTCATCCCCCCCCCCCCATCTTCAATATATGTCAATTAGTATGCTGTTATGCTGTTAACTTTATGCTAAAACTTTGTTTTAACTCGGGTTACATAGTAGAGGCTCAACAACCTCTACTTGTTTCTATTTTTGATCCATTGCCATGTTGAATTTATTGTGATTTTTGTAAAGGGCTGATTGAGGCCAAATTTGACTATGTTAGACTAAACATATACATGATATGCTGTATTTAATTTCGTGAATTTAAGAGTTGTGGAAGGCCTCGAGATGGCCTCGTAAACAGACCTAAAAAACTGGGTCTTTTGAGACCTAGTTTTGGTGAATATTTACTGATTTTCTTTTGAATTTTCCATACATGATCTGATGCTCAAATTTTTATATGATATGCTAATATATATTGTCTGTTGTTATGCTTAATTTCAGAATTTTTTCAAAACCCTAAAGGCTCCAAAATCGAGAAATCCAGCTGTTGGATTTTCTCCTAGTAACTAACGCCCGTTTTAAAGTCAATTAAAAAACGGGCTAACGGGCGTTGCGATCTGGGACCCACCCCAGGGAGCCCCGATTCTTTTCCAGTCTTGTCTCGCGGCCAAAATAACTTCTGAAATTCATTTCTGGGCATACGCACCTCTATGGGTCCTCATTTCTGTCTTAACACTCGAATATAATTTTGGGCGTTGGATGAAAATTCTGGCGTTGGAGTGAGTTTCGAACGTTATGCCTAGGTTTTAAAAATCATTTTTTATTTTAATTTATATGAGTGTGAGTCCACCTCAGGGTTAGTGTAAAGACCCAGGAAAAATCCCACCCCACTGGGCCCCACTTTGGTGGCCCAAAAGCTTAAGTTGGCTGCACCCAACGCCCGAATGTCCCTTAAATTGAAATTCGGGCATTGAACAATCGGGCGTTAGACCAAAAAACAGGTGTTAGGCTTGCATTGGATGACCATGTGGCTCATTTAAAGAGATCATATCTCCACATGGCCTATGCTCAGGACCCCTGGGGTTGCACAGTACGACCCTAGAAGACTTCTCCTATCCCAAAACTTGGACCCCACAGTGCAGGAACCCACCAAACCAACCTAAAAAACAATACAAAGAAGCTAGTTTGATCAACTTTTCCAATGCCTGATTATCACCCTGAATTAAAATTCAAGTGTTGAATAAACGAGCGTTAGGGTAAAGTACGGGCGTTAAGCCTGTAAGACAGAAAAAATGATTTTCCCATTTTATTTTCCCTTCCATTAGGGTTAGGTACTTAAGCCTAAGGAACCAATTAGTGAGTCAATTAGAGGGGTTTACCATCTCTCTGAAGACCTAGCCCATGAGGGGTCTCCTGAAGTTAGAATAGGACAAAATAAAGGACAGTTTCTAGACTGTTCATAAGCCAACGCCTGATTGTCACCCTGAATTGAATTCAAGCGTTGGACAAATGAGCGTTAAGAGTAAAAACAGGCGTTAAGCCTGAGAAAAATCTAACAAGCCTTCAATTCAATTTTAACAAAGCATGGATATAAACATGAGATTAAGACTTGTATGAATGAGAGAAGCCGCCTTAAAAAGGCGGGTATTTAGGGTGCCTAACACCTTGCCCAAGTGCAACCAAACAACTTACCCTACATCTCAAGAACTCAGACCAGTATCAGGAGTTAAACCCCTAGACCTTCGGGTCTAGACTTATCTTCTTCCCCCGAAGATGAGGACCGATGTCCAACTCCATCGGTTAACCCTGAGTTAGTTGCAACTCCTAGAAAAGCCTAACCCTCCTACCGAGGGGTTAGTGGTCTCACGCATCGGCATCACGCGCCGAAGAAGTGGGCCCGAAAACCACGGATGGGAGAAGGAAGCCGAATCCCCCTCCCGAACGCCGATGTCCACACCAACGAAGACCAAAATACTCTAAAAAATCTGTGCCCCCCTTACAAGAGACACAAACAAATGCAAAAGTAAATAAAACAACTAAAATAAACTCTTAAGGACAACTCAAAACTACACTTGGCCTCAATGTCCTCATCATTATGCCCATGTGATTGTAAAGAGTTATGACCAAAATACTAATGGGGTATTGGTATGTGATGGGAATAGTGTTTTATTTGTAGTTGGTTATTTTATTTTAGGATTTAACAAATAAAATGAGGGAATTAGGGTTGCCAACAGAGGTGGACCCAAGTGTCTGAATAAGTCATTGAGTTAGGGTTAGTCTTTAGTAGTTCCTATTTATGTAAAGTCATTAGTCTTTTAGCAAGTTAGGGTTCAAGACTTGGCAACTAGGATTTCATAATTGATGTAATTTTTCATAAAGGGATCTTGCTTCTCAACATATGTAAGAGAGTGATTGAAGTTTCTGAGTTGGAGATTGGTCTTCATCTTCTCGCATGCTTGGGGCTGTAGACTGTGGTGGCTTAGGGCTGTCAGAACTGCAGTTGCTTGGGGTTGGTTCAGATCTCTTCTTTTTTATTTTATTTTTTCAACAACTTCGAGTGCTGGAGAGGTATCTTTATTACTTCAGAAGTGATCAGCCAATAGACATTCAATCAGAGAAGTTTTATTTCAGTTTTCTGATGGTTAATAGCCCAAATATGCTGCCAATGAGCTATAGGTCAAGTATGTATCTAATTCCATTCAGTTCACCATTTTGCATGCTTGGTATGGAGCTATAGCCTTTTTGTGAATTTTTGTTTTACATTTTGAAATTTTGAAATCCCTCATATATAGATTTTTATTTGTGCTCGATTCATGTGACTTTCTTTTAATATAGTCCCTGTACATGTAAGCAGTGATCCCCGTGCAACTTGATGTCGAAATATGTGCTCCTCATTTTTATTTTCACCCGATATGCATTATAGTTTGCTGTCACCTTCACCCAATGCAATTATTTTTAAACTGCAAATATTTCTTCTGTAATTTCTTGTTGCCTGAAAATTTTCTTGCATGCTGATTTTTTTTTTTGGATTTATTGGGAACCTTTTATATTACTTTTGGTCATTTATTTCTATGAGGTTACTGCCATGTTAAGTAGTCAATTTTAATTGATCACTCACAGGTACTCATCATGGACAAAGTTACCGTCAAAGTCATGTCCTATTCCTGCAAGATGGCTGACATCACAGAGGAAGGAGTCTCATGTAAGCAATTGAATTCATTCCTTTGAAAACTTTTTTATTTGTGGATGATGCTTGGGTGTCTCACTACTACTCTGTTGCTTATTGTCACTTAGATTTTCTGCTTACATTGAAAATGATTATGCCATCATTAATCTTGGTCATCTGTGTTCCCACTTCCTGGGGTGTTATTTTGTTCAAAAGATAGATCAGAATAATTTAGCTTTAGCTGTCATGTTGGATCCCTTTGACTATCTTTAAATTGATGAGCTATAAACATGGATAGATCTAGTCCTAATGCCTTAAAAGCCATAACTTCTCCTTTTGCAACTCAGTTTGATGGCCCTGGTTTCGGTGGTCGTATCTGTTAAAAAAGTCTTGATCAAGCTCTTGTCAGATGACCATTACACATCTTTGTTTTGATTTATAAATGGACAGCTGTACTGAGACATCTTCCTGTTTTGGGTTTATAAATGTTGGTTTTTGATCAGAGCTCACTACTTTTCAATTTTGTCATGCAGTGGTGGAAGACCTTTACAGGCGAAGGCAGCCATTGCCCTCCATGGATGCTATATACTTTATCCAGCCAACAAAAGAAAAGTAATTCTTTCACTTTGTTTGTTTAAGTTGTTGGTATATACTTTCATAGTTCCCTTTTAACAGTAGAACTGTGTAAAATTGTTTTCTTTTAGGTAGTGGTTGCTTGCTGTTTTCCTTTCTCCATTAATTTTATGGTATGTTTATGCCAAGTGGTTAATTCAGTTGTAAAAGTGAACTCATACATTCTGCCCTTTTGCATACATTTGTTCTCATCTCATGGAAACTTGAAGTGCCCTGGGGAGGTTCATGGAAATTTGGACGTGTAGCTATTCTTAGACTGCAAGTAAACTGGAATAATAAGTATACCAGTATATATACCTTACCTTTAGGCTCATGTTATACAGCTCATTGCAGGCTGCTCTGTACAGGCCAGCAATCTTAGTTAAATTGGAATGAAGTTATCAGGGTCTGTAAAGTATAAATTGTTCCCACTAATTCAGGATTGGAAATTTAGATGCCATGTCTTTTTTGGCATATTCTATCTTTACATCCATCATTTTTCCTAATCTCTCTCTCTCTCTCTTTTCCCCCTCTTGTTCTACTAGCTTATTATGAAGTTTTCTTGGTATGTTCCACAAATATGGTATGAGTGATCTTTTATCATGTCTGTATAAGGAAAGGGGTCATGGATATTCTTTTTGGTCATATCTTTTACTACTATGGTTAAGACAGAAAAATGGGGAGCTGTTTTGTGAAAGAGAAAGAAAAATGGTGAGCTTTTATGAGAAAGAGAGGTCTTTGGCATATGGGACCTTAGCCCTCCAATGTTACATAGTTGCACTCTCAGAACCTATGCTTCCATTAAAGGGGTCATACTGGTAAATTTTCTAATTGTAAGTGCCTGTAGCGGTCATGATTGCAGTTTATCATCGTACTATTATGAAGAGGATGCCAAAAAATGGAAGGGAACTCTTAGGTTCTACTTCTACCTTAGAATGTTTTTATTTTTTTCATTTTTGACATCCCTCTTCTTGTCATTGAATAAAAAATCAAGTAGCGTGAGTCAAGTTGGGGGCCTCCAAGGTTTTCTATGTATGGATGATTGTTCTGTTCCACTTATGTACAACTATCTACCAGCCCTAAAGATTTCTAAGGAGCCCCAAGTAGAGCTGTTAAAAAGTGTTTATTTGTTGTGCATTTGCATTGAAGGCAATGTAGGACCAAAAGGGAATGATCTGGTGCTTTGATCATTAATTGATTAAGGACCAAAAAGAATAATTATGTGATCTCTTCCAGGGTTATGGTAGGTTTGAGCTTTATTTGAGCGTATCCTGGAAATTGGTAGTGAAGAAATGGGTTTGGACTTGAATAAAACTTTTGACAGACGGATACCTATAATAGAGAATGTGCAGTAAAAAAAGAAAATAACAGAAAACCAAACAAGAAGGATAGACTCATAGAGGAAGAACACAATCAACTAGCGTCACACTACTTGATCCTTGGAGTCTCACCTAAGGTTGAAAGTATCACACCTTCAAACTTGTGGAATCACCAAAGAACAAAATCCGTATGCCTTGGAATTTTCACTCATTCATTAATGATGTATCAATAAAATTTTGAGCTACGAAATTATATATAGTCTTCACACTCCAGGCTCTCAAATCTTTTTCTTATTAGACTTTATAATAAGAGTAAAACTCTAAAAAAGATAATTCCCGTCACAAAGAGATACCTTGCCAATATTTTGGCCATAACTTCTCCAAATCATATCAGATTTTCAAGATCGTGGAATTGCTTGAAAATTAACTGAATAGCATTTCAAATGACACCAAAATCATGCCAAATGGTGAAGTTTTGACCCACCAAAATAAAACCAAAAGAAAAGTGACAGAAATAAAACTCACTTTCCAAAAAAAAAAAACCTACTTAGAATTAAATAAAAATCTCCAAATTGACTAACCTAGATTAACTCAAAACTAACTAAATAAAAAAATTATTGCCATACAAATATATTAAACCCAAAGTACCGCTGTATGAGCCAATCAAATTTGAGTATAGGCTATATTACTGCCCACATAAAAAGTTACCCATTAGTGTCATTGAAATATTCAAAGGGATGTATTCTAAGACACAAAGATTCTCCCTACCGTCTCCAAGGGATTTTTGTAGTTATATAGTGATGTGGTAGCCTTGCTTTAGTTAGAGAATAACTATCCTTTATGGAAGCCCAAACTTAGATTTTCCAAGAAATCTAAGTGATCATCTTGCTGCTAAGAAGTTTAGGATTAGTTTTCTTTAAGTTTCTTCATGTTTTATGGCTTTAGAGGGTTGATTTTCATGTAATAAGGCCATAGAGCCATGGGGAAGGAGTTATTTGCAATTTCTAGAAGTTAGAAGTTATTTATTTATTTTATAGGAATTTTAGTGCTAGCCGTACAACACATTTCTGGGGGTAAAAAAGTCAGTTCTTATTTTATGTTATGTGGGGCTTTATAAGAGCAGCCGACCACC
>JAOXJP010229574.1:0-24913 GCA_025762735.1 Platanus orientalis | reverse complement strand
GGCCCATTTCTTGTGGGATTTTCTTTCATAAAATTAAAAAATATTTTGGGTGGGCGGATGGGTGTGCCACCGTGTCCCCATATTTTTAGGGTTTAAAAAAATTAAAACCCAAGTTTGGGGTTTCTAGCCCTCTTTTAATTCCCATTATTCTTTCTTAAATCTCTCTTTAATTTTCCTTAATTTGTTACTTCTATTTTATATTCTAATTATTCTTGCATTAGTTTATGTGATTCTTGCAATATTTTTTTAAAGATTTGAATTCTTAAATTATTTCTATTAAATTTTCTGCAATTGCTATTTTCAAGATTCAAATTTTAGGCTTTTGCTCATTATTTAATTAGTATAGGAATCCTTTCCCATTGGATCCTACATCAGCCCAGCATTCCAAATTTCACCGGTTTACATACATCCCGCCAAGCAACCAAATAATGACCATTAGAATCTTTCCATTTCTCCCACAAGAATTTCCTTTGCATATTCTCAATCAAGTCCGCAACTGAAGAAGGGATCATAAAGAGGGATAAATAGAAAGTTGGAAGACTAGAAAGCACAAACTTGATAAGCGTAAGTTTGGCCCCCTTGGATAGATACATGCCTTTCCACCAGCCAATCTCCTCTAGATTCTATTAAGGACAAGGGTCCAAGATTCCTTCCTTTTGAAAGAAGCCCCTAATGGAAGGCCCAGGTAAGAGATTGGAAGAAAGACTTGACCCACTCCAAACTACTTACTTTTGGATTGAATAAGTAAATCTTTAATCCCGATACCGATTCAAAACATCTAGTTACATATCTCCAGAATCGCATGTGGCTTACTGAACCCTACACAACACCAAGGTGTTTGCAAAGTGAAGGTGGGAGACCACAACTCCTTCCCTACCTATTGGGATTCCTTAAAGCAACCCTCCTTGGAATGTTTTAGCAAGTATCACGCCAAAAGCCTCAACCACTATCAAGAAAGGAATGGCAATAGGGGGTCTCCTTGCCACAAGCCCCTTGAGCTCTCAAAATAATTCACAAATTCCCCATTAAATAGGATAAAGAATGACACTGAGCCATAACACTTTTTCATCAAATTCCTCCATTTTAGCCCAAACCCCACCCTTCTCATCATATAGTCGACAAACTCCTAGTTCACCCTGTCATAAGTTTTTTTTAAGATCAAGCTTACAAAGAACTCCATTAGAACCTTCTTTAAAAATTGAATCAATGCCCTCATTAGCAATCAAAACCCCATCAAGTATTTGTCCTCCATTAATAAAAGCCTCTTGGAACTCGCAAGTGACCATATGAAGAACCGATTTCAACCGATCAACCATGAGCTTAGATATAATTTTATAGACACAACCCACCAGACTTATTGGTCTATAATCATTAATCCATGTTGCCCCCTCCTTATTCAGGATGAAGAAGATATAAGTTGCATAACTACCATAATCCAAAAAATCATCTCGAACAAAGTCATCTATGGTTTTCATTAGATCCCCCTTCACAACCTCCAGCTTGCTTTGAAAAAAGGTCATAGTGAAGCCATCTAGAAATGGAATTGTATCCCCCTTGAAGCTGTAGGTAACATTTTTCACCTCCTCTACCGAAATGGGTCTTTCAAGCCAAGCCCTATTCAAATCATCCACCTGAGAAAATTCCATGCAATTAAGATTAGACCGGAGAACACCTAAATCCGCATAAAGCTCCTTAAAAAATCTCACCACATGATCCTAGATAGCTGCCACATCTTCCACAAGATTCTTCCAATGAAAAGACAGGAAATGGCATTGATATTTCTCCTAGAAAAAGCTGCACGGTGAAAATTTTTAATATTGTTATCTCCTTCCTTTAACCAGTGCACCTTTGACTTTTGCTTCAATTTAATTTCTTCCATAATTGAAACTCTTTTAAATTCCTCCCTCACTGCATCCCTACAAGAGAGGTCTTCACGAAAGAGATCACATTCCATTTCCTTCTTATCCCACTAATAAATTTCATCCAAAAGGGATTTTTTCCTAAGCATCACCCCAAAGGATTCCTTATTCCAATGCCTTAGCTTATCTCTCAATAACTTCAACTTCCCTCAAAACCTCTGACTAGGCCTACTCTCCACCTAAAAATGGGACCACCACTCCCCCAAACCATATTAATGAAGCCCGGGTGCTTCAACTACATATTCTCAAATTTGAAGGGTTTTGGCCCTATCGCCACATTTTTCCCACTCAACAAAATTGGGATATGATCTGACGTGTGACCAGGGGTATTTTGATTTTAAAATTTCCCTTATAGGTTTATTTCTTCTCTTTTCTCCTTTTCTTGTTTCCATTCTTCTAAACCCATCTAATTGAGTTCCTTCTTCTATTCTTGCATTTTCTTTAAATTGTGATTACTTAAGTGTGCTTAAAATTGAATTCTTGGTTCTATAACCTTGTTCTTGCTTCCATTGCATTAACCTTATGATTCTTTTAAGAAACTTGGCATCATCCTACATCAACCTGGTATCAAAGCTATTGTGCTGCATTAGGGAAGAAGAATACAACAACTCCATATAGAAATGTATAAGAGAGTTTTCATTCTCATACATATGTTTATTCAATATATATAGAATAGGGTTCTTGGTGTATAGAATACCACCAATACCCTTTACATACATACAAATACAGTGTATATCCCATACACGTATGATCATATTACCCTTCAATATCACCCATATAACTACCTTCCAACACGTATCATGCCAGCATTGATGAGCAATGATGAAGAAATCTGGATCTTCGAACCACATTGATGAGGACATCATGGCCGAGAGTGACATGATTTTTTTTTGGCATCTATTCTAGCGTTTGTTATTTATTTTTGTTCTTATTTATGCTTCTTGTTGGAGGGGAACACATGTTTGTGAGGGTAAATTAGTTTTTATTTGTGTTTAGGGTGTTTAATGTTAGATAGGGGGTATTTTGGATACAATATTTTAGTCTTAGGGTTTTTTTAATCCATAGAGGATTTTTATATAATAACCTAGCCATGGGAGGGTGATATATACCCCCCACGACTTAGGTTTTCCAGTCATGAAATAATAGATGCGAATTTTGAGTTTTGTCTCAGACGTGAATGACTCTTTTTCTCCTTCCTTCTTGTTGAAAGTTGGAGAACCCCAAAACCCTGGAATGGGTTTAGGCCCCCACTTAGTTTAACGTTGGTGGTGGAGGCCACTCCCTCCCCTTGGATTAAAGGTCTCCTTCCATCTTCTTTTTTCAATTTTTTTTAGTATTTTACAGGTTTCTTCTTACTAAAACTGTACACAACTACAAGGGATTGACCACAAACATCTCATCTCCAAGGTTTTTTATCAAGCTATACTTTCAGGGCATCTAGAAGGGCTGGACGACCACTCCTCTACAGACCCTCCATCTTTGTTTGTAGATTTAAAGAAGTTTCAGGGCCTGGAATAACTCCCAAGCGTGGAACAGAGGAAATAACTCATTTGGGGAGATCAGCCACAGAACTCACACCTTAAAATCTTTTGAAGATTCTTCTTTTCCTAGGTATACTAGACCCTTGGACGATCCTACAACTACCAACAAGGCCTCCTAAAATTCCTTTAATCAAATCCACACAGAGGGTTATCCTGACCCAAGCGTGAATGAGTTGTAGAAGGAGATTTTAGAAGATTAAGCTCCTGCAACAATAGACCACAATTGGGCTGAACTGATGGTTCTAGAAGGCACTAAACCCCTGGACGATCCATCCTAGACATCCCTATCACTTTCGTTTGTTGATTTGGAAGAGTTGTAGGACCTGGAGTGACTCATAGGTGTCAAAACAGCCTCAGAAGACATCACACGAGATTGGCTCTTGTTTGTTGGTCTCAAAGGCTTTGAAGAATCTTTCTTTCCCAGGGTATTCTAAACCCTTGGGCGACATTAGAAGAGGTGGTTCCCATCCGAAAACTTCCTTCGATCTGAAGCTCCACCTTGAGTTCTTATAGGGGTAGCGGCACTTATAGATAACCTGATTAGGTTGCCATCTTCTTCGATTGCTTTATTTGAGAAATTTTATTCGTGAGATTTTGGAAGGATTCCTACATAGGAGCATATAAGGACTGCTGGCCATAGTCACACGAGTGCGGTACTTCTCTTACGTGATCTCTGTCTAACTCTTTGGAGTAGTAATTGGTTGGGGCTTTGGCAGCCTGAAAACTGTTGAGGTTATTTTCTAAATATTTTCCTAACATCCACAGACCATGTTTTGAACCTTAGTAGCACCTATCTAAGCCATTAATTACTCTCCATGCAAAGTCCCACATCTAGTTATTCTTTCCCCTTCATTAACACCATGTCTTTAAATTAGTTAGTATACTTTAATATATAGATTAGGTCTTTGGCTTGTTTATTATTTTGTTTTTCCCAATTTCTTTAATGCAAGTTGAGCTTAATTTAAAGATCCATCTAATTTTACCTTCGAATTGTGCAAGTAGAAATCTTGTTAATTTTTCTTCATGACTTTAGTAATTTTATTCCTATCTCATATGTACACACTCTCTATCATACATGCATGCTGCATCATAGATTCGAGGAGGTCGTACCATAATTCACTTTCAAAGACTATAAACATAATCAACACATTGTTGGAAGTAACCTGAGGCAAAGCCTTTTGAATCATATCTAGAAAGATATTTTCCCAATCATGCAAGAATTGATGAGCAGTGAGAAAGAAATCCAGATCTTCGAACCACATCTCCTCAAATCTAAAGGAGGTCAAACCATAATTCACTTTCAAAGACTTATCATAATCAGCACATGGTCAGAAGTAACCCACGGCAAAGCCTTTTGAATCATATCTAGAAAGAGATTCTCCCAATTGCCACAGTAAAAAAATCTATCTAAATGACCCAGGAAAGAACTTTTGAAAATTAGACCAAATGAACTTTGCCCCTAAAAGCCTCTCAAATAGTCCACTTCCCAATTTTTTGAGCTCTTTTATCAACCTTCGACCGAACTTATCATTGCTGTTTTTTCTGCACTCCTTTTCAAATTCCAAGAAAAAGATACCTGGTTTCACTCTCAAAACCTTCAAACAACAATCCTAGAAACTTGATAAACCCCTCCAGTTTACCGAGAACCCAATCTGAAATAACTTTGTTATTTCATTCTCTGACCCCACATCCCAACACATTCATATCATTTGAATGTAAAACCATATCAAGACACAAAGAACTAAACAAATCCCCACCCCCTAAAACCACTCCATCGTCATTTCTAGACCATCCTTGATCCACACCCAAAATAGCCATACGCTAAGTAGCACCACATGATTCACATCCCCCTGAACCATGAATGGCACAATCTGATGTAATTTTTCCTCCACAGCAGAACTATAGATTTTTGAAACCTTTAGAAAGCAGGACACATCAATTGTCTGATCAACATTCTTATCCGAGCTAAAATGAATTAAATCATTACAACCCACATCCCTATAAGCATGAGAAACAGGGGATAGCATAGAGGTACAGAGAATTAAGAAAGAGAAATTCTGGCCTGAAGATGGTCAACTAATGGAAGAGAAAATGAAAGGCTTATTTGAGCTTCTAGAATGACTGGGTTTAAGCCTGCCTCAAGACAAATCCCCAAAGTCTTCATTCCTCAATCTAAAATCTACGCCACAGCATGAGAGGAGAATCCAGACCAGATGAGGGAATTAATGAAATTATAAGATCAGTTGAAAGAGCATCCGCATATGCCACCAAAGAAACCATGGCCTGAGAATGCAAGAGCGAAGAACTAACATCAGGGCCCTATAAGAAGGTCCTTGACCAGCTAAGAGATCATCGTCCTCCTCATCCTCTGAATTCATGCCATTTGCCCAGAATTTTCCAACAGGGACAACGGACCCATCAAACATTTTGGGAACCCTAAGCTCAGTTAAACACTGCAACGAAGCCACCGAACAGGGAGCCTGCCTGATACCCTGAGAACAAACAAGAGGGCTACCAAACTCACTACTAACAATATCGCTGCACCGCACGAAGGCTTCACCAGAATCTGACATCCTAGAAATCACCAATAAATCCTTTGCATCCGCAGACAACCCATGAGAAGTAACACTTACCGACTCAAGAGAGAGAGGGCCTGGGCAATCTTCTCCAGAGAAAACCGATAACTTCTTTGCTAAGGGAACCAGTCATTCAGGCTATGGTTCTGCTCTATTGAGGCATTTGCTAGTCTAGCTCCAACTTTTCATGTCTCTTTGAGAAAGTAAAGCACACTCTTGAGAAATGAAGATCCCCTTCTTTGATCACGCAATTTCAATTCCCAAGACGTATTTAACTCACCAACCAAGATCCTTAATCTCAAATACTTTTACAAGATATTCTTTGAGGTGTTGAATTTCAGTGAATCTACCAATACCATTTACATCAATTGATTGATTGAAAACCGACTTTTCTCCCCAGATTCAATCAGGCGAGTAAAACAATATCAAGATGTCGATAAAAAATTATGAAAAAGTGATCAGAATTACCACAAATATCAGTTCTCTTATCTAGTTAAACTTTCCTAACCTGTATCAGACCTGTCCATACGGTTGCTGACGTTAGCTGTATGATCATATGATTGTCAATGTTGGATCTGGACAGTATTACACTCCTCCGGCTTCTGATCACTTTAGACATTTTTTTTTTAATCATTTGCTTTGATACCAAGTAGAATATATAGAAATCTGTATTTTAGGGTTTAAGTTTAGAAAGAAGAAGATGAAGATGATGATGATGATGATGATGAAGAAAAAGAAGAAGAAGAAGAAATCTCATGCCCAACTCAAATCTTTTATTTAAATAACATAAAGTGGACAATTATGTCCTTGTGCAATAACCGATATAAATACCCATATAAAACCAAGGTGATACCACATGTATCCCTTTCAACAAAGTCGATCTTAGCCACTTGCCAACAGAATTTGAGGAAAGCCAATGACAAACCATTGGGGCCTCAGGGTTTATCTCCCTCCAACTCACTTAGAGCCTTCCCAATCTCCTCTTCATCAGTCTCCAACCTGTCCTCCTCTTCTGCTATTTGCTTTAAAGACAAGCCATCCAAACCCAGTCTAGGTCCACGATTCTGCATCCAATTTTAATGAAACTCCACCACATGCAACTCAATCAACCCTTTGTCCTCAATATACTGATCCCCCACTCTCATTCTCAAAATATGATTAAGATTTCTACGACAACTAGCAACTTGATGAAGAATTTTGGTGTTATTGTCCCCCTCCCCTAATAATTTTACACTTATTTTTATCTCCATTTTATTTTCTCCCACCTTGTTGAAATGGACCATAGGGTCCTCTCAAATGGACTGTTTGGATGGCCCTCCATATGCCTGACAAGGGCAAAAGTGTGTTGTGTCATGCAAAAATAATCTGGAATTTATAATTCCCCTAAGTCCTTTCTCATAAGAAAACATCAAAGCTCTGAGTTATACATAGACTAGTTCGAATTTTGGAAAATATCCATGGAATATCAAAGATAAGGGTTTCATGCTTTAGCTTCTTCTCAGAACATTTCATTCAAGTGGAGGCAAATTTATGCAAATTCTGTGGCAGATGAGTTAGCCAAACACTCAAACAGGGTGTGTCTAGACCTAGTTTGGAGTGAATGACAATATAACCTTGATTTTGGTTCTCAACTGCCTTTTTGAGAAGTGGCCCTAATTGTATCCATGTTCATTGATTTATTTTCAAAAATTTTGATATTTAAAAAAAAAATGGAGCAAATCCAGGTGTAATCATCGCTTTCACATAATAAAAGACTGATCACAAAATAATGAGGTTTCATAGCTTTTTTCTATTTCATTTACCTTCTTTGTAATCTCAACAAGGAGATTGTCTAGCTGGGGAGTCAACCGTGCAAAGAATCCTGGTCCTTGAACAGCACAATCGACATTAAGGTAAACAACAGCTTTAGAGCGCAAATTCACAAGGTTCTGCTCAACCCACTCAGTTGAGCCAACCTGAAATCACAAACATCACCACTTAATCTTGACAGTTAAGTGCACTTGAAACCTAACTAGAAACACAGCCCAGTCAATTTAAAGCCCAAAGATCTGACTCACATGTGAGTTTAGAAAAAGGTTATAATCGCAGACTCACCATCAAATTCAATCCAGATTGAAATTGGAAAATCAAATCCGACAAATTTGAAATTTATTTAAAAATTTGTACAATTTCTGAAAAATATTGTAAAACAATTAAACAAACTTGGTCAACATTTTGTAATGTCAAAAAATTTGGGATTTCACAAAATCAAAATTCGTGTTGAAATTTAAAGCCTTAGTACAGATAAATCTAGAATAAGCAACTATATGAGCAGTCATATCTGTCATTTCAAACTGAACAAAGTATCTAGTGCACCAAATAAAGTAAAATAAAGTCCATTCACAGAATTTTGCATGTTAGAAGTAGGCATATCACCATGTGTCTAACCGAATAGAAAACCATGACTGACGGACTGGATAGTAATTGGACAATGTGCACCGACTTGCACTCAGTGCATGGCAGAAGAATACATCTCAATGACTGTGGTTCTATTTCCTTTTTAACCTAAACTTTACACATTTAAATCGAATGCCATACAATGTGCTTGAGTTAAGAATCTTGCCCTCATGTGCATGTTAGCAGCATGATTGCCAAAGAAGATCTAAAACTACCTACCATTCCAAACTCTTCTGCATCCCAGCTGCAAAGAACAATGGACCTCCGAGGGACCCACCCTAAGTGCATCAGAAGGGCATATCGGCGAGCAATGTCAAGCAGAGCTGCAGTTCCGCTATTGGGGTCAACAGCACCATATGTCCATGCATCTCTATGGTTGCCAAGAAGAACATAGCGGTCAGGCTCCTCCCACCCCCTTATGAATGCAAAGATGTTATGAATTGCCGCCATCTTTTTCTCGTCCTGGAAAAATGAAAATGAGAAGAAAATATTAAAGAGAAACAAAGAAATTGAGACAATGAATACAAGGAGCATGTTGTGGCATTGGACTTGTCAGCTCTCAATTTCGCGCAGTTGGATCTGTTGAAGTATATTAATTCCTGTCTCTCCTAACACCTCAAGGTTTTGGGAGAGTTGTTTAGTTTAATGTTAACATGGTATCAGAGCCAAACCTGGTCACAGGTTCGAATCCCAGTAAAAGTATTTTCCCAAATGTATTGTGTGTGCGTGTGCACGCGTAGTGTGGAGTTGCACCGGGCTCCCCAAGTGTGTTCCCAGGAGAGAACAGTGTTCCTCCTAGGGGGTGTAGAAGTATATTAATTCCTGTATCTCCAAACACCTTAAGGTTTTGGGAGAGTTGGTTAATTCATTGTTAACATTTTTCTGATCAACTGCACTAAGTCGCTAACTTAACCATAAGTTTGGTTAGACCTATGATACTCTTCACCCAGAAAACCCACCAGAATAATCTTGGATCATCGAATTCAAAACCCTAAGAAAGAAGATGTTATTAAATAACTTGGCTTCCTGTATAACCTTCAAGCTGTACACAGCTCATAGAACTCTTGTAATCCTTTTTTGTCTTTATTAAAGTTTACCTATATATATATATATATACAAAACTTCTACTCTATTTAATTATATTGCTGGGTGGTTCATGAATCTTAATTTTGGGTTCAATGCTCCATGTCCAAGTGAGTTTATGAGGATCCATCACATCCCTTGAAGACCTTCAGCTTTCCCAAAATCACCCCTCACTAGAGTTAAGAGTATTACAAACACACCAAAACTCCTATTCAGGAAATGCACCCACACATTTGACGGGGACCCCAAGGTCCTCTTATTGGAATGGTCTGCAAATAAGAGAATATGTTAGAGATTCGAACCACCATCAAACTATCTTAGCTATCTTACAATTGCATTCCCTTGGTTGATAGTAGAATGTCTATGTCAGATGGCAAATGGAAATCAGATCAAATCAAAAGCCTGGCAGAAGAGATTTTATGTGGATCTCAGTGTTTGCATGCATCCCAAGTTTAGATAATTTTTTTATTAGATCCCATGTGTAAATATGAGACCTCACACCAAGATTTTGAAATGAAAAGCTTTTAAAAATGGTAAGAAGAACTAATGAGTTGACCCAGGAATTCCGAGTCAGGCCACCCGATCATTGGGATGGCTAAGTCTTACCATTAAAATTGTCCTCAATAATACTTTACGAGTTTCGGGTTTTTTTAATCAATGAGAAATATTTTATTCAATAAAGGGGATAAGCTATCCCTTTAATAACAGAACAAGAGAACAACAAGCAAGAAACAGATAAAATATAACCACACCAACCTTTTTAAAGCCCCATAAATTCCTACTATATGATTCCAATTGCTTAGAAGCACCCCATTTTGAATATTTTCACACCCCTTACATCTTAAGGCCCACAAAACCACCTTCTCCTTTACTCTATTGTACACTTTAAAAGAATACTTTAAGAGTTGTTATAGATAGGATTTTTGGAGATTAATCCTAAGTCACTATATTTGAATAAAATTTGGAGAAAATTATTCAAAGAGTGCATAACCACATGGATAAACTCACACAAACCCGTTTTGGGATCCAATCCGGGAATTTCTTTGGGATGTATCAAAAAAATTGGAATGTAATGATATCAATTCAAACAGTAGGGAATTTCCTTAAATTGCAAATTTTTATTCGTCTTATTACCATTTAATAACTCATTATCAGATCTTGATAAACAAATATTTGCTGCTTTACATTATAACCGTCAACAAATACAAGTGAGTCTTTAAAATCCAAGAAAAGTTTTCATAAGCCTTTGCCCCCAATTCATCAGTAAGGACAATATCTTCCACAGGCATTAAAAGAAAAATTGTTCCCCTGACCCTTTCTTTGATGAACATGGAGTTGTCTGCAAGATGATCCTCATCTCCAGGTCTGGCACTAATGAGAACATTGAACAATTCAAGAGGCAGTCACATCCCAGGCATGACACAACCATCAGGGACGCAAAGTATATAGAGGACTGATAATTTGCCACTCATGTTAAGATTCTATTCCGGAATTCTGAACTAAAACTAATTGAAATCAGTTTTGAAATTATGAATTCTTTTGGCAATCTAAAAATTAACAAATATATTCATTAATTACCCTAACTAAAACTAATTTTAATAAATCAAATATTTAGACTCCTTCCAAGCTATTTGCATTCTATATAAATTGTAGTGTATCAACTAAGTGTTATATATATATATATATATGAAGATGTTTAATTATAGTTAAAACCATACATATCAATTAACAAAACTATAAAGCAAAAACAGCTAATCAACCATTTAACAAGTAATCGAACGAATAACAATCCTCATTTTCTACCCTCAACATTAATTTATCTCACTATGCAATCTTTTCATTCATAAATTACCAACAAGTAGAAAATATTTACTCCGGCCATCAGTGACGGTAACTCGCCAAGTCCAAATCACATGCTTGGACGAATCGGGTTGCTCCCCAATGCATTCAAAGCACTAAGCTCCCAAATAGTATGGGCCTACGTTTAAGACCCCATGCCTTCCTCACATTGAACAACAGGCACTACTAACGTGCGCTTTGTGTGGGCTTTCTCATGAAAGGTGTGCTATGGTAATGAAAATTACACAAGGGCCTCTCAGCACTGTAGCTCAATTTAGAATCAGCCAATGAAATTTCACTAAAATGCCCAAAGGAGAACTACCAAACTACCAATAACCAACCTGGTAAGTGAAGTTCAGCATCGTTGGACCAGGACCAACCCTGCCCACCTTGGATCGTAGGGCATCCTTCCTCCATTCGTAGGGCACCCGAGCCCCCTGAAGCGATATCAGAATCGTCTCGGCGTTCTCAGCAGAAATGGGCATAGATGGAATTTTCGGAAATCTCTTGGTAACCTCTCTGTCCTCCAACTTCAACTTCTCCCCACCTTCTACACCCGGCCAACCAGGTGTCAGAGGGTCCCCCAAACCACTCATCACTGTCCCTCTCTCCACCCCACCAAACCTGTCACCATCAGCGTATATTAGCACTGCCACGGCCCCTTTCTCCGCGGCCGTCTCCACCACTCGCCCCCTGAAAACCTCCCCCCTCCTCGCAATCGCTATGCACCCACTGACGTTGACGCCCAGCGCCGCCAGCACACGATAGTCCTCCTCCCTACCATAATTCACAAACACAGCCTTCGCGAAGGCAGACCCAGATGGTGAATACGCGTGATAAGGCACCACCACCTGACCCACCTGACCCACCTCCGTCAAAGAGAGATCCTTCGACGTGCCGTCCCTAAAATGCACGGAGACCGCGGCGTACGCAGGATAAGACAGAAGAGCCTCGAACTCCGCCGTGTGGGTCTCGAGCCCCAAGTCCCTGAAATGGGTCCGGACGTATTGCGCCGTCTGTAAAGCAGGTTGGGTTCCGGCGAGATGGGGATGAAGGGTAAGGGCGCGAAGGTAAGTGGAGACAGAGTAGTTGGTGGAGGAGTTGAGAAAGAGCTCCCGGAAGCGAAGGACATTTTCAGTGGTACTTCCTGTGGGTGTCGTCCTAGTGTGTGGGTGGTGTAGGGTATAGAGCCCTAAAATGCAGAGAACGATCACAAAAACCAGGGTACATGAACAAGAAGATGGTATGGCAGTGAAAATGGCGGTGGGTTTGGAAGTGTTCAGGGAGAAAGGTTGAGCCATTTTTATACCTAAAGCGAGATATGGAATTAGGGTAAATTAATTTCGATGTGATTGCCGGACAAGTTCTGATCGGAAACGATTTCTGGCGACTGATGACTTCCTCGTTAAGAGTTCTGGCGACTGATTAAGCTTCGCGAGGAAGGTGAGCAGTGTCTGCCGCCGCCTTTAAAGTGAACGAGAAAATAAAAAAAAACCCGTTTAGCTTTATTTCTGTAAATTAGGTGGGCCCAAAAGCCTTTGACGCCGGTCTACGGTCTTTCTGAGAGATTGTAGGGCCCACTTCAATTTTGGGACATCTATGGCAGTGATGTGTGGAGAGCCAGGGAAGTCTCTGAACTTGAAACCGTTAGATTGGAATCTTTATTAGTGAATGTGACTTTTGAATATAAAATACAAAAAGATTCTAACTTAACGATTTTGCTTAAGGGTATACAGTCTTGGTTGTAAAATCATTGGATGAAACGATTGGAAACCAGGTTCAGCTAAAACAACCACCCAGAAAAAGATTGGTTTTTCTAGCACATTCATGCCAATCCAAAAATGCCTAATTTATGGGGCCCATTATGAACATCTGGTGGATGGGGAACCTGCCAAATGGCACGATCCCATTTAGGCTAGCATTGAAAAAGATAGAGGACAATGGACATCATGGAATGATTTAGAGGAATCTAAACAAGCTGATATTTATACTCTGTGGTTACCTGCATGGGTCCACCCATTTTCCGGTTTGGTTCAATGAAAAGACTCGTGTGATGGTTTTTGCTTTTTTTTTTTTTTTTTTTTTTTTTTTTTTTTTAAATACTCGTGTGATGGTTTGGCTCCATCATTTATGCACCACTTGAGTGAGATAGTTGAAGTCATTCGGACCAGACCAGATGGTCAAACCAGTAAATTGTTTGACCCACATGTAGTTTTATTGAACCGGACATGTAATTGAAGTTGTTAAAATATTTACTCTATTTTTCAAGTCATTAATGATGATTATTTGATCGGGTCATGCTTCTTCGGTCCAACCGGATTCAACCAACAGGCCCTTTGACCAAATATGTCTGACTCTGAGGCTAGTGACCCCCTCAGAGCTCTGGTGTAAATGTTAAGCCCACTTTCAATGGAAAACAAGAGCTACATAAAAAAAACAATAACATATGTTAAATTTGCCCACTTTTTTTACAACTAAAAAACATTTAATGGAAAAATTGCAAGCCTTGACTTGTTGGCTGGATAAATGGATAGGTTGATCATGGTCTATGGATATATGGATCATCATGAATCATGACTAAATAGAGTATGGATAAATAGATCATGGTTTGGTTAGGCATTAGGTTAAAGATAACTTGGCTAGGCTGTTTAGATGCTAAGGTTTGATATTTGGATGCTAGTTTAAGGTGGGTTCGGACCATAAAAAAAGAATATTGTTATTATATCATAGGTTACTGCATCATTTGACCTGCATCAAAGATTAACACAGTAATGTGTTATTTTTTATTTTTATTTATAAGGGAAAAAGTGAATATGTGTTTTTGAATTTGGTACCTCTTTTTGGACACCTACACTTTAGAATGAACACCCTTTTTTTTATGTTTTTAACCTTATACGCATTGTGTCAGAAAAGGGTGGTCATAACACAAGCCTAAGCATACCTTTAAAAATAGCCCTTGCCGTCAACCTAAAATTCAGCAGAGAATATGAACCCATGATATAGACTCCACCTTGGAAACCATGAGGTAAAGAACTGGACCATCTGTTGCTGAGGACTCTCACCTTAAGCCTTTGATGGGATAAGATTAGTTTTGAAATAGGTTAAATCTTACCTTTAGAGTAACTAATGCAAGACAAGATATGAGCATTTCAAGTAATTGAACACTTGAAACAAGCTGAACGAAGCACAAGAAAACCATACTAATCACACTATAAAAGTATTTAAAGGTGATCAACCAGACGCCTTTGGAGAAGAGGGTATAAGCTGCATTTGAGATGTAAACAACGGGTCGGTGCATAGGAGCTCAAGTTACTAAGTATGGAGGGCAAGTGAAGAATGATGCATTTTTTTTTCTTTTTCTTTTCCTTTTTTGAAAAGCTATGTCTTCGTGGTCTCGTAACAATTTATAATTTGGATAAAAGAAGAAGATGAGATTCAATTAATGCCCCTCTAACACTAGGATTTTGAGTCATAAATTATGGCAAATTACATTTTAGAAATCATGTTAAAAACCAAGTAAATATCCCCCTAAAGATATTTCACAAGATCTTAGGAGGTTTTTATTAAAATAATTGGTACGGTCACATGGGCCTTCACATCACAGCTGCTTGAAGTGGACTGGCTTGAGCCAGTCAGAAACAACTCGAGCAGGTGACACCACTTTATACTGTTTGCTTTATCTCATCTCCAAGATTAGACCTTGGATCTTTCTTGGGGAAGACCGGAAATGATTAGGTACGAAAATCTACTTTTCCTGATACATTAAAATGAAATAAGGGATAAACGCATTAACACGCACATTTAAAAAGTGAAAGTCACTTTTTTACACAGATGCGTGAATTCTTTGATGTCATTTTAAATAGAAAAAGCATATATCCGTATTTAATCCCATCCAAGAAGACATATGCCGTAGCCGCCAGAGCACTTGTCGCCGGCACAAGATCATATGAGTTGTTAGCTAAAAGTTGGAGGGAGATGCCAACGCCCAAGGCACACTTTTTTATTTGGCATAATGGTGTTGCTGTAAAGTATTTTTATGCCACTCGTGAAACTCCTTCTAAATTGTGTCCTATTCTGGAGCGGCATCTGGCTGAAACTTGTACTTGAAGTGGGTGAGTTGACATTACTTGTCTACAGTTTAGGATTGCTCCTTTGTACAAGGAGAATAATCTTTACCATCTTCTCAGAATATGGGTCCCCACTCTACAGAATTATTCTTAGAGCCAAAAATACTTTCCTGTTGTTTTCTTTTTTGTTAAGTCACTTCCGTTTTCATGAAGCTCTTGCTCTTCTTTTGCCTTTTTTCCCACCTTCAACAATAGCCTTTTTTTTTATATAAGTGAATTAATTTTCAATAAAAGTTATAAATATCTGTATATACATTGATTTTTTATTTAGAGACAATGTTTTTTAATGGTGATGAAAATTCATTTGGATACCGGACTCTCTTCACATTTTCTAATCTCATGGAGGCTAATAGGTCAGCCTAGTTGGCCTCTCTCCGGACATGTTGTATTTTAACATCAAGGTCTTTCCATATGGCATGAATATGACTAGTGATTTCCATTACCTTCCAAGGTACATGAACTTCCTTCAACCTCATTGAATGGATAGTAATTCAATTTAGGTGATGGTTGGATTTATTTCCCTTTGACCTTAGAGGGTGTCAGCACTCAAATTTTGACTTAGGCCTATAAATGGAGTCAGATGGTTTCATTCCAGCATAAGATAAGACCAAAATTTAGACACCCCAAAACTTTGAATACGTAGGCATTCTTAATGGACATTCTGGTTGCGAATATAATAGAAATACTCTAAATCATCATCATCTTGAATTTGTCAATTTTCATAAGTCTTCTCACATCGAAACATCAAAAGGCTGGTAAATTACCATTCTACCCCCACACCTTTATAAGCCCAAACAGACTTAATTAAATCTCATTTTTCAACTTTTCTACATCAACAAAGACATCTTAAATTTGCTAACCCTCATAAACCTTTCTACATTGAAGCATCGAAAGGCTGGCAAATTACCATTCTACCCATGTACATTTAGAAACTCAAATCAAGCTTAATCAAACCCCACTTTCTGACATATTTTCTATAACAAAGACATCTTGAATTTTTCAACCTTCATAAGCCTTCCCACATTTAAGCATTGAAAGGCTGAAAAATTACCATCTTACCCCTGCACCCTCAGAAGCTCAAATCAAAACCATTTAAACCCATTTTCTCTACAACTCTCCAAAATACTCTCTACAAGGGAAGCATCTAAGTCTTAGCAACTTTCACAAGGCTTCCAGCATCAAAATCCCAAAAGGATGGCAAATGACCATTTTGCCCCTACACCTCAAAATCTTAAACCACAGGCTGTGGAGCTCATGTTTTCTAGGATTCTCCAACTCTCATCAATATTCACATATTGAGGTACAAAATGGTATAAAAATTACCATTTTACCCCCACACTATCAAAATACATCATTTCTCCCCAAAATTGAACCTTTGAAAAAATCCTAAAGACTCGATACAAGTCAGAAACTCAGCCAATCAATGGTTATACCCTCATAAGCCCTAAATCTTCCCAAGAAAAACCCCAGAGGGCACCATACCCCCCAATTGCCTCAATTTGTCTCCAAAGTACAACAAATGCACCTGTATCAGCCATGAACACTCAATGAGCCCCCGGAAACTCTCCGGAAGTCCAAATCCATCAAGGTCAGGCTCATTCTTTCAGGATTTTTGAGATCTTTGATAAATGTCCTAATATAGAAACCCTTTCACAAACCCAGCATCACTTATTGACTCAATTCTTCGCCAAACCAGGGCATATTTCTCCATTAGATGACCCCTCTTCGAAAATCTTCCAAAAATTCACCAATGGTCAGATTATCTGCTTGTCAGACCCCAGAGCATCGCAAATCCAAGGCCTAAACAACCATGATTACAACCACTCCCTATTTAAACCCAGAAAAAATCAACCATAGGTCCAAGCAGTATTTGTCCTGGGATAATTCAAGACTTAGAGCATAACTTTCAGCTCAAGTATCTGATTCGTACGCATTCAGAGCCTATGGCTCACAAATATCAAGGGCTACTTTCATATAAATATTTTGAAAATCAATTTTACCTTCTTACCCTTATTTTATTGGTGCGAGCCAATATGGGTACATTTGGAGCAAGTTTTGACCCACTTACCCATATCCGATTCTGATTCTGTCAACTCCATTGCGACCAGGATGTCCGGGAGAAGTGAAAAACTTATAAAATTTGAAAAGAAAGGAGCTATAGAACCCATAAAATAGACACAGATAGTGAAGGGGAAATCTGAAAAAAGTAATCATTACTTTTTAAAAAAATTACCTGTATTATCCGAAATACCCCTAAAACAATTTTTAAACCCTACACCCCTCATTTGGATAATTCCAAATGAATGGTGGACATATAAGGACCACCTCTCCTAGCTTTGCACCCCTCCCCATGGGCCCCACATGCTCCTCCACAACCTATCACCACATGACATGTGGCATGAGGGCCCACCACATTCACCCTCATCCACACACTCATCTCCACCTCCATGGAAACCTCTTGAAGGGAACACCTCACCCCTCATCTCCTCCACACACTCCCCACCTCCTCACCACAAGCTGCCACCTCCCATAACCCTTCTAGAAAATCCACATCACCTCTCTTCTCATCCACACACTCTCACCTCCTCTCCTCCACCAACCACTTCACCCATTCCACACCCTTCCATCCTTATCCACCCCAGCCCACCTCCCTCAGCTCCCTACTATAAAAAGTCCCCCCAAGTCGTGATTAGGGAAGGCCAAAAAACGAAAGCCAAGAAAAAAAAGAGAAGCGAGAAAAGAAAGGAAATAAAGAAAATATAGAAAGAGAATAAAAAGAAGAAGGAAAATGAAAGGAAAGAAAAAAGAAGAAGGAACCAACCCACGGTCAGGTAGGCCCCCTCTCACCCCTCTTTTAGGTCTTAAGAAACCCCCATCATGCTTTAATGGACCCACCCTCTCTAGTTTATTGAGTGAGACATGGAAGAGACAACTTGTCTCCCCCTTTTGTTTTTCTATTTTTTATGTTATCTGTTAAAGTAGACACCCTTTTTTCGTTTTGTTTATATTCAAGGGGGTCAGTGACTAACATTAGATGTCACTAACTCCTATGCCTCCTCTCATGTCCAAGATGAGCCTCAGAAAATGGAGAAGGGTTCCAAGAATGGACCCCACTTCACCCCTTAAAATGGTGTGCTCAAGCACTGTTTTATAGAACTAACCCCCATGCATCATTTGTTTACCCCATCTACAAACATATTTTGGTTGAAACTTTTAATCCACTGTTTAGATAACTGTCTTAACTATGTAATTAATTTGTTTTAGGATCATTTGTCAATTCTAGCTATTTTTCATGCATTTTTTTATTTGAGGATTACCACGTTGTCTAAATTCTGAACTATGGTAATTATCCATATTTTTTGAACTATAACGCCTTGTGGAAAATGAATCGAGACCTAAAATTTTAAATGGGAGGTCAAAACTCATTTTTTAACTTCCTTGTAAAATTTGAGACCCACCTAATCTCCGGATTGTGAGATATGGGTCCCACAACCTATATTTGTCTGAAAAACCTATGCTGAGTGCACAGTATTTTACACTTTGAAAAATTCTAAAGGTGGGTCCCACCCATCTTCCAAAGGTTGTGAATTTTTGTGAACCCTCCTAGGGATGTTACTCACCTTTCCCAAAAGGCACAGGTTCAGAGGACCCCAGAAAACTACCCAAAATCCCAAAAAATAGGCTGCTAGTTTCTGTTGGAGTTCAGGCGTACTTAAAGTTTAGGTGTATACATATTTCAGGCATATTATGAAACTATGCTTATTATACCTTGTTAGAAGTATATCTCTCTGAGCTTCCCAAAGAGACCGACCAAGGTCAATTCTGAGTTGTGTGGAGATAGATATGTACGTTTGAGTGCAGACTGTTCAGCATACGCTTGAACTCCAACTTCCATGGAGTTCAGGCATATACCTATTTCAAGCGTACCATGAAATTATGCTCATTATACCTGGTTGAAAATATCTCTCTTATCTTTCCAAAGAGACCGACGACGCTTAATTCTGAGTTGTGTCAAGGGAGATATGTCCGTTTGAGTGCGAACTGTCCAGCATATGCCTGAATTTTAACTGGGTTAAAATTCAGGCGTACAGCCTATTTCAAGCATACTGCCTATTTCAAGCGTACACCTTGAGATCAGGCGTATGTCTATTTCAGGCATACAACCTACTCTTCTATCCTCGTAGGCCCCATGATATGAAAGGACCCATAAATCCTTAGAAAGCCTTAAAACTTCACTGAAATGACCAAGTAGAGTCCATCTAGGATTGTATGCCTAAAATCACTTCACTATGAAGATCAAGCGTATTAAGAGATTAGGCGTACACATGAAGACCAAGCGTACTGATTGAAAAATTTTAATCTTACCATTTTTTGATAAATCAAAGTGTGGAATGAAACCCCACAAGTCCAGAACCTTAGGAGACCCCTATCTCAACCTCCAAAACTCTTCCCCAAACATTTTAACATAGATTAAGCCCAATACCCTACACCTGAATTTTACCTGGGAGACAAAGCTAGTATTGTAGCTGCTACATCAATGCGATTTGGCTGAGTAACCTAACTAAATCTTTGCCTTTCAATCCTTCCGAACTTCTTTAAAGTCACCACCTTACCTTAGGGCCATGTTGTACTGGTTCATGACCCAAAGACCCTAGGACTTGACCATAGCTCAATTAGGTCCATAAAACACTCAAATTGGTATAACATAGTATTGACCCCCTTTCACTAACATATTTTAGCAACGAAGAGTACTCTGTAAGTATATACAAACCCTAAAATGAACCAACCCTGAATCAGTCTCATAGTCAAACATACTTAACTACTGAGACTTACAAATATTAAAACTACATGTAGTCTGATCCCGACAAAACCATAGGAATACAGAACCATATAAGATCAGGTATGTAGGCAACTAGAGATTATGTCTCAGGTGCGACTGCAGTGATCACACCACAGGGGTGGTCCAGACTAATAAAATAAACACACACACTGTCGCTTACTAGTACTTGGAATTTTCTAAGTTAGAGGAGCCACCCTAAAAAGGTGGGTAATTGGGGTGCCTAACACCTTCCCCAATCGTAACCAAATAGCTTACCCAGATCCTTGAAAACTAGACCGGTCTAAGAGTCAACCTTAGGCTCAAGTGACTATCCCGAGCCCTAAAAAAGCTTGTGTCCTTCCTTCCCCTAGAAAGGAGGCAGACGTCCAACCCCGTCTGTAAAAACCCGAGTTGGTGGTGACTCATTGTTAGTAGTCTCTTCTCATCAATAAAGTTCAACTGATCATGTCGAACCTGTGCCCATGCTGACTCTAGAATATGTGCCTCGGCTAAGATTTAAAGACTTAGAATTTCAACTTCAATTGGCAGGACTGCCTCCATGCCATAGATTATGAATAGGGGGTTGCCCTTGTTGAAGTGCGAATTGAAGTTCTGTAGGCCATAAGTGCATAAGGCAACATTTCATGCTAGTTGGAGTGATTAGCAGTCATTTTCTATAAGATCATCTTGAGGTTCTGCTTCTACTATTCCATTCATCTATGGTTTGTATGAAGAGGATCAATGGTGGTGAATCTTAAACTTTTTGTAGAATAGTTCAAGATCTTTTCCTATAAAATTGGTTGCATTGTCAGTGATGATTTTGCTAGGAACACCATATCTGTAGATGATGTCTCTCCAAATAAATATAGTTGTGTTCTTCATTATGGCTGCTACTAAAGAAATGGCTTTAACCCATTTGGTAAAATAGTCAATATCCATAATGATGTACAGATGTTCATTGGCAGCCTTCTGAGGTATAGGTCCTATTACATTGATTCCCCACATGGCGAATGGCCAAGGAGTAGTTAGGTTGTGCAATTCAGAAGCTGGTGCTTTAATGATGTTGGCATAAGACTGGTAACTGTGGCACTTCTTTACATGTTGGCAGCAATCTACTTTCATAGTTGACCAGTAGTAGCCTAGTCGAAAGATCTTCTTAGCAAGCATGAGCCCATTCATGTGCGGGCCGTACTATCCTCTGTGGATATCTTCAATGATAGTGGAGGCTTCAGCTTTATCTACACATCTCAAAAGAACATGATGAGGGGACTTCTTGTACAAGGTCCCACCATGTAAAACAAATTGAGTAGTTAATCTTCACAGAGCATGTTGATCATTCTTGGAAGCCATGGATGGAAGAGTTTGATCTTTCAGATAATTCTTTATGTCGAGGAACCACAGTTCCTTGTTCATATCAGTAGTTGTAATCTAAAGGCAATAAGCTGGCTTATTTCTCTATTCAATCTCAATGGGTGTCATGTTTGCCCCTTGAGGGATGTAAATCATTATAGCTAATGTGGCCAAAGCATCTGTAAAGTTGTTCCTTCTTCTACCAATGTAATCGAAAGTCAGATATTCAAAACTCTTGGATAGGATCTATAGACATTCATGGTAATCTAGGAATTTCTCCTCTCGAATGAACCAATCTTCGGTTGCTTATATGATGACAAGTGTTGAATCTCTATAGACTTCTAGTTCATCAATGCCAAGATCAATGGTAGCTTTCAAACTGATGATGCAAGCTTCATACTCGGCTATGTTGTTGGTGCATTGAAAGTGTAGCCTTGCAGTGATTGAAATGAGGACACCTGTGTGGGAAATGAGCACAACACCAATCCTGCATCCTAACTGATTGACGACTCTGTTGAAGCACATCTTCCATCAGACTATCTTACTTGATTCAACTTCAACACAAAGTATGTGTTCATCAGGGAAGTCAAATTTTAAGGATGAAAGTTCATCTGCTAGTCCATCTGCTAAGAAATTGGCTATGGCTTACCCTTTGATAACTTTCAATGAGACATATGTGATGTCAAATTCTGATAACATCATGAGCCATCGAGCAGTTCTTCCTATGGTCACTGGATTCTTGAATAGATACTTGATAGGATTTATCTAAGATATCATAAAAACTTTGTATGAAAGGAAATAGTGCCGAAGCCTTTTAGTGATATAGACTAGGGAGAGACAAGTTTTCTCGAGAGGCATGTATCTGGTTTCATAGTTAACAAAATGCTTGCTCAAATAGTAAATGGTCTATTCCTTCTTCCCTATCTTATCATGCTATCCTAGCACACATCCCATGGAGTTGTCATGCATAGTTAGATACATAATGGGTGGATGGTCTAGTTCTTGAGAGATCAATACAGGTGAGCTTAGTAGAGAATTCTTGATCTTGTCAAATGCAATCTGGTAGTCATTATTCCATTGGGTTAGAACGTTCTTCCTCAGTAGTTTGAAAAGGGGCTCGCAAATAGGAGTTAGCTAAGCAATGAAATAACTGATGTATTGAATATACCCTAAGAAACTGCGTACATCCTTCTCTATGCGAGGTGTAGGCATTCTAATGATTGCTTTGGCATTGAATGAATCAACTTCTATGCCTCTTTCACTGATGATGAAGCCAAACAATTTTTTGTGAAAGGCTCCAAAGATGCATTTGTTCAGACTCAGCTTCAATTTGTATTTTTTGAGATGGGCAAATAGCTTCCGTAGATGGCTCAGGTGATCTTCTCTATGACGATATTTGACAATCATGTCATCAACTTAGACTTCTATCTCTTTGTTGATCATGTCATGAAAAAGGGCAGTTATAGCCCGATGATATGCTGCTCCTACATTCTTCAGACGAAAGGGCATTACATTGTAACAGAATGTGTCCTAAGGGGTAGTGAAAGCAGTATTCTCACGGTCTTCTATGGACATCTTGATCTCGTGTCCGGCTATACTGTCTAGCACATCATGTGGGGTAGTGGAAAGTCATCTTTAGGACTAGCTTTGTTCAAGTCTCTGTAATCAATACACATTCAGACCTTACCATCCTTCTTGGGTACAGGGATGATGTTGGCTAACCATTGGGGATATTGGATAGATAAAAGGAAGCCTACATCTAGTTATTTTTGGATTTCTTCTTTGAGGGCTAGGGACCATTTTGGTCATAGGCGCCTAGGCTTTTGCTTGATAGGATGAATATCTGGGTTACTGGGAAGCTTATGGGTGACAAGGTCTGTGTCCAGACCAGGCATGTCTACATAAGTCCATGAAAAGATGTCTATGTATTCTCTAAGTAAGTTCAACAGGGCATACCCAAGATCTGAAGTGCTAGGGGTCCCAATTTTCACGACTCTAGGCATGGTTTCTAACCCAAGATTGATCTCTTGGATGTCATCTACCGATGGAAGATTCCAGTTCTCTTGGCGCTCAAAGGCCTTGATCACCTCCTTCAACACCATTTCATCATCATTTCATTCTTCTTATTCCTATTTTTGAAAGAAAATCTTTTAGTATTGAATTATATGAAAAGGGTATTTAATACCCGAAGAGGGAAACTAGACTTGGAATCAGCTTCAAGTTGCCTACATACCCGATGTTTGCACTGATCGCAAGCTTAGGAAAGCTTGTTTAGTCGTGAACAAGTTGTACGTAGTTCTAGTCTCAAGGTAGACCAAATTTACATTTTTTTAAAGCAGCTGAGCCTGAAGTTATTTCTCTGGTTACCTACATACTTGACTTTTAGCATATGTGCTTTTGAAAATATTTGTTTGTTAAGATCAAGCCATACGTAGTTCTTTGACTACAAGGGTAAAGAAAGTAAAATATTTTTTTCAAAAGCGACTGGATCTAAAGCTATGTCTCAGGTTGCCTACATACCCCTTACAGGTGCATTAGTCGAATGCTTTAACATTTCATGAGTCATTAGGGATCAAGTCTACATAGTTCTTATAACAAAAATGGTGAAAATAAAAGACTAAAAGCTTTTTGAAAACTTGAGCAAAAGTGGGATAAAGTCAGCTTTTCTTAGCCTTCCTTCTTAATCATTCATCACTTGGTCCCAATCTTCTACTGCTATGGTGTTGGCTTGTCTAGTCTACTCTGCAGCTTTGATGAGAACCCATGATTCTGGCATGATGACCTAGTCAGGGTCAAGTTCATCTAAATCTAATTCTCCACTTGCAATTACTGGTTGGAGTGCTTCTCTGACATCACCAGGGAGTGAGAGTAGACTTAGAGGAGCTAGTGTTAGGTTCATGTATTGTCAATCCCATGTCAAAATAGCTGAGTTGTAAAGTAAGTGTAAAGTCCAAGATAGTGCTCCAAACTCAGAAGAAAGAAGGCAAAGATGCACTAAAGACCTACAAGATCAAGACAAGTACCAAAGATGAAAAACCAAGTCAAGCTCTAGAATGAAGACTTAATGCAAAGAAGCTAAAGTTGAAATCTGACAAGAAGAAGGCTCAATAAAGGCTCATGACATGCACTAACCTCAAAAAATATCCACACTTAGCACTATGCACTAAAGCCACTAAGAATAATCATAAGATTAAGTGTGAGGTGCTAAAAAGGGCCAAAATGC